>JBAFTC010000005.1:3690260-3706300 GCA_037177435.1 Melanotaenia nigrans
TGACATAAAAAGAGGAGAGGAACAGGGTGAAGTTTTTTTTTTTTTTTTTTTTTTTTTTTGAAGTTTTGGTTCATTCTAATCTCAGCAAAGAGTATACTGACAGCTGGCTGCAGTATCAAGCTAGTATATGACCAGCCGAAGACACAAACAATGGTCACTTTCAGATGTGTTAAAAAACATTTCTGGCTTTTTATATTGTTAAGGAGACCTGGTATGTTAAAATATTCAAGTTAACATCAAAATGTGAGAAAAAGCAATGTCTGTCCACCTTGCAAAATGTTTAAATATCACAATGATGGCTGCAAATTCTCCCATGACATTGCATTCTTCTCTATTGTCCTGGTGAAAAAGGGTGTGGTGGTGGCATAAGTACAATAAAGGTACAAGTCCCACCTGGTGGCCTTATTATCATTTGGATTTTTTTATTCTTTTTTTTTTAGAATTCGTTTGATTTGCGCTCACTTGTCACTGCACACTGTGTACATGCACATGAACCTCAAAACTTGTTAAAGAAGTTGCTCTGACCTTTCTGCAACTCCTTTCTCATTCTTATCTACATATTCCCCACTCTAACACTTCCTCCCTTCTCTGCAAGAGTCCTCATTGTGAGTCTGATCCATGAACATGCAGCTAAGACTTGAGTTGTTTCGAAACTGATACATTTATGTTGCCAAGCCAATTAGGTTCATAAAGAACAGCATGTCTGAAATGGGCAAAATGAGAGTTTTACCATGTTTTCATTAAATATACTGATGATTTTCACCTTAGATCTCATCAAATGGCATGCTCTTGTAATCAGGAAATCACTTCTGTGATCAGTTGTGAAGGATCATTACCTATTCCCAATGACATTTAAGAGAGTCTTGAAAGCACAAGCACTAAAATTTGGGGAGCTTGGTTGGTCATGTATATCCCACTGTCCCATTCACATCTCATCAGATGGTGTTGGAGTAACCCAGAACTGGATCTGTTGCTAGGGTAAGAACACCCTCTAGCTTCCTCAGCAACATACTGTATAATCTTCATTTACTTTTTTTAGCATTTTACTTTTTTTTTCACCTCTCGCAGCTTCTCATTCTGTCCATCCTTCTTTCTGCATAACCCACTTTCCCTCTCATTCATGTTGCCATGACCACATCTTACTTTCACTTTCTTCCTTTCAAGGCCAGTTTTCATCACAACCCCTTGTACAGCCCACTCATCCATATGCCCCATCCATCACCATCATGCAGAAAAAAAGCGAGACGGTCAGAGGGAGGGGGTGACGAGAAATGCAGACGAGGGAACAGAGACACACAAGATTCACAAAGGCAAAAAGTCTTAGGTTAGCATCAGACAGAAAGATGCCGAGAGTGGGAAACAAATGGCGACAGAGAGGGAGACAACAAATTAGAAGCGGCTGAGTGTACGGGAAACCAGGTTAAAAGGATACACTTCTGGAAAGAGAAAACTTTAAATCAGAGGAATGCACATAGGAAACTGATGGATTAAATTTCTCATGTCAGTCTGTTGCATCAGGTTCAAAGATTGTAAAGCTTTAAATTGTATAAAGTTTTAAATAAAAAAAAGCCCTAACACATGAGGAAGATTTTGACTTGGCTCCATCTTGCTTTGTTTCTTTCTTTGTGCTCTAGGCAGTGACCTTTTGACAGGATGTTCTCTTTTGTCAAAAGCCACAAGCAAAGCTAGAAAACATCCCCAACATTGAAAGGGATAAAGATATTATACAGACTAGCTGCCACATTCTGAAAAACAAATGCTTATTTTATAATACTACTCCTTGAGAGAGGAAAATACAATGATGGGAGGGAGGAAAAAAAAAAATCTTGGAGCAAGTTGGTTGAAGGGGAATCAAAGTCAGGGAGCCAGTTCTGGTACCATCCTCCAGCTATGCCTGGAGGCCTAAATGTCTAGCTGACAATGTCTATATATGTCAGTCAGAAAATAATGGGCTTTAGAAATTGACCCTTGTGCCTTGAAACCTCAATCAGCTGAGATGGGTTTTATACAGTCTGACAAAACTGATCAGTAACAGAGTGGATGAGTAGTCAGCCTTTTTTTTTTTTTTTTTTTTTAAGATCTCAGCATAGTGTATGCTGCATGTGTACACTTCATGTTCCATCTTCTGTACATGTTGCAGTTTTTGTAGAATGCCTTTCTGTATGACTTAAATCTCTCTCCATCTCTTCTGCTCATATTTTCTTACTGCAATGTCCTAAAATCATATCAATATTTTTACGTGATAAATTACATTGTAATCAATGTATTTATCAAAGAACCCCTAAGCCTTTTTGCCCATTTATCTCCTGCATCCCCCCTCCTCTATTTTTTTCTGTCTCTTCTTTTCAGTGGCACAAATATAATTAATGGCAGAGCACAAGAAAGCATGTTACTGGTTTATGGATTTTTGATGGTAATCTTCTGGATTAATTATGTGATATATGTGCCTTGTTAAGGTAATCGGGCTCGGGAAAATACAATGCATGAACTTTGATAGCGAACTGGCAGGCATTTCTCCCCTGCCTCCCTAAATCAATTTGTGCCGTTCCCTGAGTCATTCCTGCATCGTTTCACACATATAGTGCCAGGTATGAAGGTTGCATATCTACTGGAAAAAAAAAAGAGGGGGGGTTGCGGTCAAATGATTATAGTGATAATGGCACAGTAAAACCCGTGCAATCACTCATCAGTTGTATTATCACCGACTCCTCGCTCACCAGCATGTTTTGATGCATTTATACTGTAAATTCAGTTTCATCAACATGGAAATTGGGTCCAGCGGTGGGATAGATATCATGAACATGAGGAGCAGCCAATTCATTTTGATGAAAACGGGTTGGAGAGTTGTGTGTGTCTATGCCTGTGTATTTGCATATATGTATGTAAGCTTTCAGACGAGTACACAAATGGCATCTGAGAGGTGAGCTGGTGTGTAAAGGGAGGCAAGCAAGCTGGCAGGGATTGTAAAGAATACACCTGGACTGTGGACACCCAGCCAGCTCTGACAGTCAATCTTCCTCACTGCATCACAGAAAATGCCACTTGGATACCAAGGTTTGTTAGCAAGTAAACAAGTCTCTGACCACCATGTTTTCAAAGGTGTACATTTCCCAAGGTATAATGGCCAAGCAGAGGGGGAGAGGTTGAATCAGGTTCTGGCGGCATCCTGCCGATCTCTCATATAGCCCACTGATAGGCTTAACGCATCTTTTCAAACATTTCCTCTGCATGCACGCACACACTTGCACGGAAAGATATATGCACTCAAACCGTCTAGTCTGCACACACACAGGTCATGGTGAGGAGAAAAAAACAGGAAGATATTTTCTGATGCCTCCTTTCCTCCAGGGTCCCTGTTGACAGCTTTGATTTGAGTGCTGTGGTGGCAGAGGTACTCCCAGGGCCTCATCTGTACTACTAAATCATCAAACTACACATGTGTTTGTGCGTGCATGCAGGTGTAGATGTGTCTGCAAGCATGCACAAGACAGAACATTTAACTGTGGGACTGAGCATGTGTGTTTATGGTTTGGGGTGTCAGCTGTGGTTTAGAAAGTCAGCAATCTGCTGTCTAGTGGTTTACACACAATTTTTGTCTTTATTGTCTTAAAACTGTTTGAGGGGGAAGCACACTTGAAAAACAGATGAATAAATGTATATACTATGTTATGTTTGTATATAAAATCCAACATGCATTTTTCTTAGAATTTGCTCAGACATCATGGTAAAAATGATTTACTCCCTTTTCTTTTAACTAAATTAAGCAAGGGCAAAAGCAACACAACACCATGTGTTGATCTAATACCAACACAGTGATGTAGATAAACAAAATGGATTGAACTGACAAAACCTATTTAGGCCAACGCATGCTCCAGCAGATGACTGTACACGGCTGCACGGGCTTCCACAGATGGGTGCGACAGACCCCATACATAAACTCAAGCAATATTTAAAAGCTAACATAGACATGTATAAATTGAGCTATTTTCTTTTGTTTATTTTGAATAATCCTTTAAAATTGATGGTAATTTTGAGGATTAGTTAAGCTTTTTGGTCATTTTTGTTTCAGTCATTTGTGAAATTAAGAGAAAAAAACATGAAAACAAGTAAAAAATAACATGGTTTATGTGTGTAAGTATACAATATTTGAGTTAACTTTGGCTCATTTTAACAGTAGCTTCAAATGAATATCTGGTTCAGTCAAAATTTAAAGTAAATGTTTGACGTTATTTCTTATTTTCTGCAGATTTCATAGCTAAACCGGAAACTTTATCACATACCATTAAATGAGAAAACATGCTACTACCGTGCGCATGCATCCAGTAAACTTGTTTTCAAGTAAAAATGCTGCCAACTCCACCAGCCATGAACAGGCAGGTCATTCTCCCTGCTGCACTCTTTAACTGTGGTGTTCCCAAATAGACAGTAACATTGCTAGCAGAAGACAATTTTCCTCTCCCTTGTTCTGTCGCTTTCTCTTTTTGGTCTAGTAGTCAGTTATTGGGACTTCTGGATTTGAAAACAGTCCCAGAACATATAAACACACATACTAATGTTCACACACACACACACACATACACAGAGAAAGCATCCACTGCCCCAGTAGAGCTCAAGGCCATTCATTCAGCCCCTGGGCGTGCTACAGACTCCGATATGGCCTAGTGGTGCGAGCGACTTGTGGCTAGCACCATTGTCCCATATTAATACACTATCGACCCACCCAGACATGCTTTGTCAATGGAAAGTACCACCATACCAGATTTTCGCTGGGTCGTATTGATGCAAGGGCACCAGAGGAAGGCAGTAATGGATACATAGTTGGCAATAAGAATCTCAGCCAAGCTTGGAACAGTTGAGAATTTTTTTTTCCCCCTTCAACCTTAAATCTTAGAGCTGCCCAAGAGTCTCATGGAAAGTATACTTGCAGGCCTGCTTTTCCAACCAAAAGACAAAGTCTGGCTGTCCACAGAGGTTTGAGGGTGCTGTTTCAGTTTCTAGGCATGATGAATTATTTTGTGTGTCTCCTCCTTCTGTTGCCAGCCATGCATTACTGCCACCATTCTGATTTGGCAAATCAGAATGTATACGTTTATATTTGGTTTAGACATAAAAATGGGTGGGTGTGACGAGGTTTGTCTCAGCACTTTACTGTCCCCTGATGCTTTATCTATCTGTAAATATCTCCAGACAGCTATGTCAGGGATTTAGATTGTGATGAGATTTGTGAGGGTGACAGTGCCAAAACCAGCTGACCAGCTGATAAATGAAACAGATAATACGCAGTTCTGAAAAAGTATGCAATGTAGTATTTTCATGAATGCTGGCTGAATACTGTGTTTTCATTCATCATTGCATTATTATCATCAAAAACCCCACCAGTTAAAGCAGAAATAAAATTCTGCAAGCTCCAAAGTTACTTTGTCCAACAAAAAGCAAAGCTTGTACAGTAAACTGTCTGAATAACCTGACTTATTTTACAGGCTTTTCTTTCTTTGTCTTTGTGGAAAAAGATTAGCAAAATACTTGACATCTAATATGGCACACTTGTTTTCAGTTGTTCAATATAATTCCCAGTTGGTTACTTGTGGTTTCTTTTAAATGTTTGTAGACATGTGTGTGTGTGAGTGTGTGTGTGTGTGTGTGTGTGTGTGGAGGAGTTCTATGAAAAGATTGGACACACTCATTCACAATTAACACATGGGTGTGTGTGCCCAAACTTTCGGCTTTTGACTGGTGGTGTATATTGGATGAGGGTAAATGAATTTTTTTTATTTTTACCTTCAAGCATTTCCAGATTTCTAGATTATTATTATTTATTTTTATCGGCATCTTGTTGCTTCTGTAAGTGTGAGTTGTGTAAAACTTCATGAAGCAGCAGGAAAAGGATTTAGCATGTTTACAGCAGCGTTAAAACATGTCGGGAAATGTTTTTAATTGTTAGCAGTAATCCACTGTTTCACTGCAGGGATTACAGAATATATCAGAGTTCACCGGTGTACAAAGTCTACTTTTTCCTTTTTTTTAAAATCAAAAATCATTCAGTACACCTACAATGTGCTATAGCACACTTTCTTTTGTATTCTTGTTGCCATTCTAGGAAAGACGGCGAAAAATAAAATGTGTAAAGGTTTACTATGAAGCTCTGCAGATGACATTAATGGCGAGCATCACAGGCCTTAAAGGACGAAGCGGTCTATGATAGACAACACGCTCCATCCATGGCGTACAACAAGGTCTTTGGTGTAGGACCCGACGACAGCAACGGTGCTGTAGGTGTGTGTTGCAGTGATAGCAGACTGGTAATTTTGCCAGTAGGACTAGTTATACTAGTATCAGTACCAGGTCTGGTGGAGGAGGAGCGGTGCTGTAGGTGTGTGTTGCAGTGTCAGGAAAGGGGACTGCACTCGCTGATGAAGTGCAGAGGGTCCAGAGTTTAAGGGGCCATCCATCATCTCCATCAGGCTGAAGAGAGACTCCATGGAATGGAACGCCACCAGACGACGACAACCCAGGCCCACCAGTCTGAGTCGGACTAAACAAACACCAGCCCCTTCATCATCATCATTATCATCCTCCTCCTGAGACTAATTTTGGGTCAACATCATCAGTACCAGTAGGAGAGCTGGTGGGTGACGTGGCAGCTCCGTTCCGTGTTCAGATACGCAGCGCTCCACATTTAACTCCTAACGTCTCACTCAGACGTGCTGTAATCATTGCTGATCTTTAATTCCACATCCTGGAAATTACCCTGAAATTTGATCATGTTTTTGTAGCTGCTGCAAAACAAAACAACATAAAAGTGAGAAAAACGTCTACGGTCACATGGCTCGTACAAACCTGAGGTGCAGCGTACTGCTTGTGTTCAAGTGTTTTTATAGGACTTTGGATAGGATTTTGAAAGACTTGGTCTTGCTTAAGCCAAGCTGCTCTCTCACCTGCAGATGGTCCAAAATGCAGCTGCTGGCTTGTTGACAGGCGCCCGAAGGCCAGAGCACATCTCACCTGTTCTTCATTGGCTTCCTGTTGGTTCTACGTCCCTTTTAAAATTCTACTTTTATCAACACTTTTAAGGTCAGCTGACTAGCAGCTCCTGGTTTGAAACTTAGAGCGGACCGGGCTGCAGCACCAAAGCTGTGAAACATAAAGCAGGCCTCCTCACGGTCCGTCTTTAAAACTCTTCTTTGAACCCTCTTATTTTCTTTAGCTTTTAACAACAGTTGAGGCGATGCTTTTATATTTTTTAGGGTTTTATTCTTTTTGGTCATTTTATAATGTCTTGACTGGTGAAGATTTTGGCTGATGTTTGAGGCATTTATAAAGAAACGTGTTGTAAATGATTTGTTGTTGATTTATTGTTCAGCAGAGTTGTGTTTAAAGTACTCTGTAAATACATTTGAATGGTTTGGACTGGATAAAACTACAGAAGGAGTGGCTGATTAAATCAAAGGAAAAAAAACTGATGCAGCTGAAGACATGTCCCGTAGTCTTGTTGGGCCTGTACATGGTCACAGTGTGTATACCTGGATAGAGACAGGTCTCCGCCCGCTTTTCTTATATCATTTGCCGTACATAAAACAACCCAAACACCTCCCAGGAAAAGGCCGTTCTCACACATATACATACAATCACACAGGTCAAGGGTCAGAGGGTCACGTTGTGTCTGGATAGGATTTACGTTGCCTGTTTGAGCACAAGTACACACTTCAGGTTTTTAAGTGACTTCGTTCACATTTTCTTGACTTTCTTTGGCTTCCCTGGTTCCTCTAACCCCGACACCACTGAAACACACAAACATTCATGTTTCTAGACAGCATTTTAACAACTTTCTCAACTTTAAATGTTTCACAACCACAACATATTTCCTAACTTTTACCCACACATGACCTCATCACAACTTTATTCTCACTTCAAACAAAACTTTAAACTTGAAAAGAACCTTAAAAAGCTTAACTGTTCATCATAATCAAAAACAGATCACCTCGCTGTAACCTAATGGTGTTATCTAACCAGGTATCAAATCTAAGTATCATCACTTCTGTGGTTTAACAGCCTTGACCAAGATTTAAAAAATTACAATAATTAAAACGTGCAAAAACAACCAATAACTGTTCAAGATGAAGATTTATTGTTCATTAAACCTAAAACATAGCTGGTGGAAGGACCAAATCTATAAAAGGAAATGTGCATAGAATCTTTAATAAAGAGAATGAGGCAGGGTCTGTGTGGATACAAGCAATTCAAAACTCAGCAAACTTCAAAATTTACTGAACCAAACGGTTTCTTTGGAGGTGGAGAAATAAAAGTTTAGGTATTATCATCGAAGTGATCAAGTTGTAAAAGCTCGGGTCTAAATTTCTTGTTGTTACAGTTATTTACTGCAAACAGGACTACAGAGAAGCTGGAGCTCCACAGGAAACAGAATGTTTTCTGTTTACAGGCTCAGCCCTCACAGCTCTTTATGTGGAAGTAGATTTTTGATTTTAAAAGTGATTTACACGAGATGGTTATTTGTCACAAGCACTGTTAGATAACACAGGGTGTTGAGTCACTTCCAGACTGCGTAAGCGTAAGAATGGCCTTTTTCAAGTAGCAATAGTAAGCAAATAATAAATAATAATAATAAAAGTTAAAATATGGGTAAGGAAACTAGCAAATATGAAAATAAAACAACCGCAGGGGTGATTTACTGAACATCTGTATAAAGATGAATTATGTTAAATCTTTAGTTTTGTTCTGTGTGAATGCATAAATCACTGGAAACACACATAATACATACTTATTACTTAGATATGTCAGTCGTTAATAAAAATTGGAAATAAATTCATAAATATTTCATCAAATTTGTTACTGATTGAATGTTTTAATGAAGTAAATTTATGTAAAAGCAAATATAATTATTTAATTATTTCCTGCATCAAGGATTAATTTAAACTGTTGACAGATCCCGACATCTGATTGGTTAAACCTGCTCCATGATCCAAAATCAAAGATTTCTGCAGAGCCAGAAATACTCTGACACCCTGGGCGGCATACGTGAGATGGCTATACCTCGTAGCTACCACATTGAAAATAAATAGAGATGAAGGAGAATGTTACCTCAGCAGCAGCTTTCAATCCAGGTTAATTATCGCATCGTTAGTCCCGATCACCAAGTTGGATGGATAAAATGATTCATTACACTCTGAAGCATGGAGACGATGACATAACTCATCAAAAGCTAAAGTAATTATATGTATTCATTAATCTATCTATTTATTTCAATTTCTAATAAATTATTGACACATTTATTATTCAATGTTGAATTTATGTTCTTAATATTCTCCTTAACTACATCTCACTGATGTAGATGTGTAAATAATTTGATGACACGTCTGAAATGTATTCATTAGACTCAGATTAAAACCTCCAGAAAAAATAAATAAGCTGAAGTAATAAACAGATCTAGAATGAACCCTTCTGCACCCACGCCAACAGAAGAATTATTCATTACAAGGGAATTGACGCAAACATCAGCCATAAAGGGACGAGACTCCGAGGGTTTCTGCTGCCCATCGCGAGTTTAATGGGAGAGAACCCAGTTTTTATTACCGCTGCCATAGCAACAGACTCGGACAGATTTAATCTTTTCAATAAAATCCAGTTTAAACATTTGATATGTTTACTGTTGTTTTCTAAATGTCTGGATGACAGAAACATCTTTCCAGACCTGCATGGATCACCAGGATCATCCAGTATCACTACAGCAGTATCACTACAGCAGTATCACTACAGCAGTATTACTACAGCAGTATTACTACAGCAGTATTACTACACCAGTATCACTACAGCAGTATCACTACAGCAGTATTACTACAGCAGTATTACTACACCAGTATCACTACAGCAGTATTACTACAGCAGTATCACTACACCAGTATCACTACAGCAGTATTACTACAGCAGTATCACTACAGCAGTATTACTATAGCAGTATTACTACAGCAGTATCACTACAACAGTATCACTACACTAGTATCACCACACCAGTATCACTACAGCAGTATTACTATAGCAGTATTACTACAGCAGTATCACTACACCAGTATTATTACAGCAGTATCACCACACCAGTATCACTACAGCAGTATTACTACACCAGTATTACTACAGCAGTATTACTACAGTATCACTACACCAGTATTACTACAGCAGTATTACTACAGCAGTATCACTACACCAGTATTACTACAGCAGTATTACTACAGCATCACTACAGCAGTATTACTACAGCAGTATCACTACACCAGTATTACTACACCAGTATTACTACAGCAGTATTACTACAGCATCACTACACCAGTATTACTACAGCAGTATCTCTACACCAGTATTACTACACCAGTATCACTACAGCAGTATCACTACACCAGTATTACTACAGCAGTATCACTACAGCAGTATTACTACAGCAGTATCACCACACCAGTATCACTACAGCAGTATTACTACACCAATATTACTATAGCAGTATTACTACAGCAGTATCACTACAGCAGTATTACTACACCAGTATCACTACACCAGTATCTCTACACCAGTATCACTACACCAGTATTACTACACCAGTATCACTACAGCAGTATTACTACAGCAGTATCACTACACCAATATTACTATAGCAGTATTACTACAGCAGTATCACTACACCAATATTACTATAGCAGTATCACTACAGCAGTATCACTACACCAGTATTACTACAGCAATTTCACTACAGCAGTATCACTACAGCAGTATCACTACAGCAGTATTACTACAGCAGTATCACTACAGCAGTATTACTACACCAGTATCTCTACACCAGTATCACTACACCAGTATCACTACAGCAGTATTACTACACCAGTATCACTACAGCAGTAATACTACAGAAGTATCACTACACCAGTTTGAAATAAATGAGTTTCCTGATAATTCAACTTTTAAAAATACTGACACGTGTCTTCACATTTCTAGAACCAAGAGGAAGACATCCGGATGAAGAGAAAAAGAACTATTTCTAAATTTCAGTAAAGAAGAGGAACACAGATCAGGTGGAGACAGATCCTAGACCCAGTACCAGCAGCCCCACAGCTCCCACTGTGGAGCTAGCCACACCAGGATCCAGTCCACCACCATCAGGCAGTAGACCAGAATTGGTCCACCTACAACCACATCAGGATCCACATTCTGTACCCAAAACAACCAACTTAGCTTCTATGGACCTTTTTGACCTGTACTTGTAAACATTTTCACTTGGTGATCCAGATGATTCAGAATCAGAAAAATTCATTATTATTATATAATCCGCCGCAGGACATTATTGTAGCAGCAACAACAGGACAAGACAAGCAATAGTAAAAATAATAAACAGTGTTATTTACATACAAATGTACACACACACTTATATATAGACAGATAGATGTAAATGTTTTATTTTTTATGTCTCTGTAATGTGACCAGTTATCATCATTAGATGCGATTGTGTCTAATAAAGCCCACCTCTGGCGCTGATGTATAAAAGCCTAGCTCCACCACAGATCTCTGCTACCTGCCTGACCGTGTGTGGTCAGTGCTGGTCTGTTTCAGACCGTCTTCAGAGACATAAATGATTGAGAATGTTTACAACCTGGACAAACGTCCGATGACTAATCTGATGAAGTGCCTGAAATCTGCCGATGAACCTCTGTGCTTCAGATTACTTTACTTGGGCTCTGGGGGACCCGTCACAACCGACAATGAAGCAGACACAGTTCGAAGCCATGTTTTTCTCCAGGATTTTAATTGATTAATCACCACATCCTTTGCAGACATCATCTGTTTCACTGCTTCATGAAAACAAAGAGCTTCAGATGGAAAAATGTTGGACGTTCTCATCCTGTGTGGATGTGGCTACATATGGCTGCTGGCAGGAACTACAACCACAGGGTGACTTCCACTGGGTTAGACCGGCTTGCTTTAAAAAAGAAACCGTTGGAAATATTTCATGGATGTGACCATCCACAATAACCACTATTTCCAGATTTATTGAATTTGTAGACTTATTTCCATGTATTGTCTTGTAGCAGTGGAAACCTATAACTGTGTGTGTTATATGCATTATGTCTTCAGAAGCTTCATCTATCGTTTCCTTCAGATGTAGGCCAACATACTTCCAGAATTAAAATATTTTAATTAAAATAAAACTAAAGAAATGACAAGTGTTATCCAGCATTTTATGTATTTTATATGTAATCAAGCAGCTTGTTATGGTACCAGATATATTTTTGTGACTCATCTTTTCTTATTAATTTCTGGACTTCATGACAGCTGAAGTGGTCATAGTGTTGGCTACTAAAACGGGTTTAATTTAAAATGATGGATAATACTCTAAAGTCACGGCAGAAATAGAAAAAAGATGAACAGGAAGCTGATTTCCATGAGAACTATGACTAAACTTTAACAGGTAAATACATTAAACACAGTGTAAAAATATGGTCTTAGTAATAAAACACAGGTTTTTCTCTCCTAGCAAAGAACACGTTATATTTCTCAATCATTAAACCATTTTCTTGCTAATGATGAAATCATAGTCAGCCAGTTGAAAACACTAAACATGCTCTTCACTCGGCATCAAACCAGCGGCACCATGAAAAAATCCTGATTCATTTAGACTTGGACTTCTGATGATTTATTTCAAAACAGAATTTGGTTTTTAAAGAACACTACTGAGAGTTTCTATTGTTTTCACAGGTGGTCTGGACAGGATCTGGACCAGTCAGACCAGATCTGGACTGGATCTAGACCTATCAGACCAGACCTAGACTAGGTATGGCCCGGATCTGGACTAGTCAGACCAGATGTGGAATGGGTATGGACTGGGGCTGGACCAGTCAGAATAGGTCTTGATTGGTCAGTGTGGATCTAGACCAGGTTTAAATTGGTCACGTTGGATCTGGACCAGGTCCAGATGTGGACCAGGTCTGGTTTTATCAGCCTTGTAGTGTACAGATAGTATCAAAGTGATTTTTCTACCAATAAATAACTGGTTTTACTTCCTGAAGGACGTCTTCCAACCAATCAGGGATTAAAATTGAGGGACTGTGATGAAAGTTGCCGTCCTGTATCATCATCTGCCAACATCCTGACACTGCTGGCTTTATTCTCCTACTGCAGGTTGCTTTCTAACAGCAGCAGGATGTAAAGAGATTTTCCTTCAGGTGAGGCTGTGTGAAATCCTTCCCTGCAGTAGACAGCCCCTTTAAAAGCTCAGATAGCTACTTCCTCCCACCTCACAGACAACGTGCACCTTCTTAATCAACCCTGCCTGCAAACTGAAACAGGAAACAGTTACAGGTTGAGGGTTTCTAACAATCATTAAACCTTTCAAAATGATCTGCAGTTTTAGTCTAAATCAGAGTTTCAGACAGTTTAAGAGGAGGGGTTTCAGAAAATCTTGGCGGATTCTTGTATTAGATCCAATAAGCTGTGCTTCAATTCAATCTCAGGAAAAAGACCAAACTTATAGATTTGTTCAGATATGTGTGGGCTTCATCCTGACGATGATCCAGACACCTCACCCGGAGTTCTCATCCGGACAATTAGCTGGAGATCCGGACAATGATCTGGATGAGTTGGATGAGCCGCAGGCCTCATCCAGAGATCCGGACGATGAGCCTCATCCAGAGAGCCGGACGATAAGCCTCATCCAGAGAGCCGGACGATGAGCCGCAGGCCTCATCCAGAGAGCCGGACGATGAGCCGGAGGCCTCATCCAGAGAGCCGGACGATGAGCCGGAGGCTGCTTATAGTCAAAACGAAATCTGCAGAACTGTCCTAGTATTTGTGACGGAGGGCAGTTTTCCTCCTCTTCTTCAGTGCAGTATCAGAACTCACTCACTTCAAAACCTCCATCTTTGTAGTTCTTCTTTTAAATTATATTTTACTTCACGTTGAACTAACAGTGTGGTGAGGTTATTAATGTTTGGTAAGACAGTCCATCTTAAGATAAAGTGGGTCATTTTATGTCTTTCTTCTCAGACTCGTCATAGATTGTTAAATGAAAAGTTCTCTACTTCCCAAACAGGAACCCAACCTCCACCATTCAGTGCGATGTGGAAACTCTAACATAGAGCTATGCAGCCACGTGACCAACAAGGTATATGTTATCGTAGAGATGACCTACAAAGTCGTCCGAAACATTGTGAGCTGCTCGGCGAGTGTTCCTGATAAACTCCCTCTTTGACATTTTGTTTTTTACATGTGGGCTGGTGAGGTCGATGGACAGCAGGATCAGACTGTAACACAGCACGTACACAGCATCTGCAACGACAGAACGGCAAACTACTCAGATCAAGATGATCACCAAGAATATGTAAACATGTGCCTGAAACAGAGGCATCAGGTTAGCAGCAGCTACAGAGCTTAGAAATGGGTTTGATGGTTAATTACTACACCTAAACATTAGAAATGTAAACACAGCTCCTTTAAATCTACTGAATGTATTCATGTCATCCATAGAGCGCCCATCCTTCGTTTCATGAGACTTCCTCTGGTGCCACCTTCAGGTCAAATCAAGAAAAACTGTTCACACACTTTATACAACAACATAGATGGTATCAGGTGGGACATGAAAACACATTTCATATTTTAGATCTGTGGACCCGTTGCTTTGACGACAGCTTTCTAACATTAATAAACCAGTCCATCTGGTCTCCTTCACCCCCTCGTGGGGAAATGACCCTTATGAAGCCGTGTGTGTGTTGTCCTATTAGAAAATAAGAGAGATTACACATGATGTCACATCACATTAGATGAAATAGAAAAATTTTCAAAAAGTAGTAGAGCCTGGTACTACCTAATACTACCTGGTACATGTTGGTACAAGGGCTTCTAGGATTCAGGAGGCTACATGGAGAAATCCACAAGGAATTTATGGAGCTTCTAACATAAAAGAGCGGCTGAATCGTATGAAAAGTACTTGAGAAATTAAAGAACAGGATCCTCAAAGTGCTGCCTGATTGGTCCAGATGAGAATAGGCTCTGAAGCAGGTAGATGATGAAGCTTCAACCCCAAGAACATTGTGATAAGCAAACTGTAATGGGTCCTGAAAGACCTGCTTATTGAGGTGACCCAATAAGAGTCCCTCAGGACTTTCATGATGTAAGATGTTAGTACAATTGGTCTGTAGTCATTTGGATCAGATCTTTTATATTTTCAACAACTGCTTAGTTACATAATGTATAAAGTATAAATTTATCCGAGTACTTACCAGGACTAAGGCCAAGGTCATGGACCAGACCAGGATTACAGGTACAAAACCTGTGACTGAACTTGGTAATGAGGGTTTCCAGATACTCTCCTCTCTCCTCAGGTGCGTGGATGTGTCTGAAAAAATCCCGTAGAGCATTAGGGAGGAACTGGTTACTGAAGTTATGAAGGGTCACCAACTCATCCAAGACATCCCGCCTGAACAAAGACAGATATGACATCACATTGTCACAAAAGGGCATTACAACGTGGAATAGTTACTGGTGTCAACTGCTCTGTATTTGGACTTAACTTCTTGTCTTCCACACATAAAAAAAGACCAGAAGTTCAGCCGACAAGCTCTATCTGAGTTACCTGACTCATGCAAGAAGAAAAGCCTAAAATAATGAATGTCTGCAAAATGAAGAAACTGAAGCGGTCGGTCCAAAATTCCTCCACAGCGAGGTGAGAGACTACGTTAATACAAGACGTCACCTCCTTTCAAGTCAACTTGTATCAATAGTAAAAAAGGTATGAATATATTACTCTGGAAAAATCTGTAAACATTAAATCATGACAAAAGTGGGATTCGTGGGTTGTATGTGTGTATTTAACCTCTCGTCGAGGTAAATCCTCAGCATCTTCCAGTTGAGCCGTCTGGTGTAGAAAATGAACTTAGCCAGCTCTGTCGGATGATCGGCTAGAATACCTTTAGACATGAAATAGCTTATACCCTACAGGCAAGAACACAGACATAACCAGAGGAAAGCAGTAAGGTAAATAACCAAGATGG
>JBAFTC010000005.1:3761931-3772742 GCA_037177435.1 Melanotaenia nigrans
ATCTTCTATTGTCCAGTGTTGGTGAGTGTGTGTGAATTGTAGCCTCAGTTTCCTGTTCTTAGCTGGCAGGAGGCACCAGGTGTGTCTTCTGCTGCTGTAGACCATCTGCTTCAAGGTTGGATGCGTTGTTTGTTATTCTGTATATCTTGGTTGGAACCAGTGCTTATCTGGGTCCTGTTGCCTGTCCACCATCTCCAACCAGGCTACTCATCGTCTTCTGGGCTTGTGGATATTTTCTCTTTTTCAGACCTCTCTGAAAATCCTAGAGATGGTTGCGTGTAGATCAGCAGACAAGCTCGTCTGGCTGCCCCACAGCTATCATTAAAGCAAGTGATGAAAAGGAGGAGAAAAAAACCTAAATCCGTAAATGGTAGCTTGGTGTTTAACTTGAGAGGAAAAATTAGAAACTTTATAGAAATTTAGTTTTTTTTTTTATTGTTTTCTGTGGAGTCCAGACATTCCACATCCTTCAGATCCATTACAACACAATAAAAACAGACTAGTTTCAAGGATTTTTATTCTTTACTGTAGAAACACTGTACATAAATTACTTCTTCTGAGACTAATATTGATGTACGGATAAATTTGTCACCCTTCAAACCAAAGTTAAACCAGGAAAAATTCCTTCAACTCGTTTTAAGTGTCAGGGAAAAAAAAGTCTATTGTTCGCATATGATGTTAATGGTGTAATATTTCTGCATTTTCCTTTAAAATGAAGTTTCCTTCCAAACTTTGTAAACACATGAACACAGAAAATTCCTCTAAAAAGAGCACAGAGACCTACAATCAATGAAAAAAATATCCACATCAATTTTTGATCCTTTACTGTCACTGATGGCGATGCTCCTTTACTCGAGCAAAAACAAACTCGTTGCCATGACAACACGTTTCTATTGCAAGCAGTTTTCTACGACCTGACTTAACGCAAGCATGAGGTCTATGATCACAATCTGCAGGAGGCCTTTCAGGAGGCCTTTCAGGATGCCAGCGGTTTCCAGGACTGAAGAGGCCACAGAGTCAGCCAGGTTACCATGGCAACCATGCCTCTACACATCATGTTCTGCACGAGTCTATAGACCTTGTTACAGCACAGGAGATTGAGGCGGAGTGATTTTAGGTAATTGTAAGAAAAAAAAAAGTTCATATCATGGTCCGTTCTGTGATTGGAGTGTAGTCAGTGTTAACAGTGGCATACATGTAGGTAATAGTATGTAAACACTTTTTTTCTTTATTTTTATTTCCCCCTTTTCTCTGAAATGTTTGTATATAAAAACAAAACAAAAACAAACAAAACAAAAATCAGCCCCCCCCTTCCCACAACCGTGGAAACTTGTCGTCCTTTTTGTGCCTGTCTCTCTTAAAGAGTCCACAACAGGTCCATTTAATGGCTTCAGCCAAAAGTCAGAGGTCACACCTGGACCCATACAGACATGTTACCTGCACAGACTGTTTACAGCATGCAGGCTCATCTGCTCCATCTAGAACTAGACTACTTCATCTAGTCCCACTGTTTGACAGATAGCACACGCACATGGCAGTCAGGGTCGCCCTGCTTACCAGAGAGAGGTGGAAGGGCATGCAGAGAGAGAGCGACAGAGAGAGAGAAAGACATAGAGTTCAGGCTCAGGTCAGTTGTGTCGCAGTGATCGTCCGTCAGACTTCAGCATCAACTGAAAAGCAGAAACCTAAAATACCAGGAGCCTGTGGTGGTTTTTCTGGTTAATGTTTGACATCTTTTTTGTGTTAAAACTGAACTGTTAGTCTTTGACTGTCCGGTCAGGGGGGGAGGGGGGTGATACGTTCACACCGTGTTACCTCCTCCCTATCTCACTCTGCCGTAGGAACTGGATGTTGTTGGCACTGTCGGCCAGTTCAGGGTACTGCTCTATGGAAAGGACGTAGTAGCCGTCGTAGCCCAGAACCTTCCCACCGCTCAGCAGCTGCCGTTTCTCTCCCTCCGTCCACAGCCGGACTCCTTCCTCTCCATCTCTCACGCGCTGCTGTTCACGTGCCCAGGCATTAGCCAGAGCCCTCTGCCTCGCCTGCTCCAGGATCCGAGCTTTCTCCTCATCCAGGGTTGTCCCGTAGCGCACATGTAGAGCCAGAGCCCCGAACTGCAGCTCCACATCAGCGAAACGCCGCGTCCTACCGTTCATCACAGTGGTAGACTGGGACACGGTCACGTTCACGCCGTTCTCCAGTGACTTCCTGCCTGATGTCAACCGCAGCGCACTCAGGTCGTTCTCCGGCAGGCTGGTCTTGATGAAGTAGTGGGTATCCCTTCCCTCAACGGTGTAATGGAGGTCCTCCAAGTAGAAAGCGTTATTTAGAACTCCAGCCACTTTGATGCAGTCCTCGTTGGCGATATTTAAGGCGTTGGTCACCACGCGTCCTTGGACCACAGCAAACATCACCCCCTTCCCGATCAGAGACCTGACGGTAGCAAACCACAACCAAGGCTTGGAGTGGTCGGAATGCCGTCGGTGCAGCTGGATTTCTGGCATCCGCTCAAATGACAGGAAAGCTGCAGACTGACGGGTCACCTCCTGTTGGACACCTGAGATGGACTGTGGAGACAAAGAAGAAGACAGGATTCATCGCTTTATTTTTCACATCTGAGTCTTGTTTTCATGACCCAGCTGGAGGAATTAGCAAAGATAAGGACCCACAGTTATTTATGTCCTGTGTTCACAGAAAGAGAATTTTCTATGCTACATGTGGGTCTGCACTCACATGTAGCATCTGATACATCAATACAACATCACTTTGATGTTGGCCAGGCTGTACTACAGGCCAAGAGCACCTGGTCTAACATAACTGTATTTACAGTACATACAGGCAGATCATCCCACAGCTGACTCTTTTTCATCTCCACTGATGGCTGTGTCAGGTCAAACTTAGGAATGGGGAATCCTGGGATAGCGTTATGGAGATGAAAGCCAAATGTAACCAGCCAGATGTTAACATCTGTAGAGAGAAAGAGACAGAGATGGAAGAAGGTAAGGAGTTTAAGTTAAAGCATATTTCTACTGTAATAACTGTTAAACTGCCAAAATGAACATGAACTCATTCTGCTAGTCTCTTCATCAGACCCCCTTGGTGTTTTTTTTTTCTCCATGCATTTGAATTCTCTTAAAGATGTTGTTCAGACCTTGGGCTAACACCTGTCCTGAGCTAGCATCTGTTCTTGGGCTAACGTCTGTTTTTGGGCTAACATCTGTCCTGGGCCGTACTAAGTAAAGATTTACTTCCAGCTAATGTTCAGCTCTCAGCTAATGACTCCCTGGAAAACATTCAGCTCACACATAATCTGATTTATTGAAATTCTTTGAAATGATCCCACACTAACTGGGACTTAGCTGGTTCCAAAACTGGTTCTACAGCTGATTTTACATTTGGTACCATAGCTTGTTCTACAGCTCCCAGACTGTACTACTATTGAACTACAGTGAACTGAACTGAAGATCTTTAGAGCTATGTTGTCGGGGGTTTTATGCTCCTGGTAGGGTGACCCATGGCAAACAGGTTTCTAGGGGAGGGACAAAGCGTGGCTCAACAGACCCCTATGATGAATAAAAACAATGGACCTAAGTGGGTTACCGGGGCTCCCCTCTGGAGCCAGGCCTGGCGGTGGGCCATGGAAGTAAACGCCTAATGGCTGGGCCTTTGCCCATGGGGCCTGGTTGGGCTCAGACCAAAAGGATGACATGGGTCCCCCCTTCCTGTGGACTACCCACCTGAAGGAGGGGCCGTAGGGACTTTGAAGTCATTCTGTAGTCGTATGTTTGGACTTGCAGCCAGATCTCTTGGACGTAAAGATGGGGACAAAGCTGTCAACCACCTGGTGAGTTGGTTCAGATGGTGGGGGAGGAAGCCAGTTAGGCCTGGAAGACCCAAATGTGTTGTGAGGGTCTACTGGGAACATCTGGAAGTCCCCTGTCAGAAAGAGTTTCAACTTAAACTCCAGCAGAGCTTCAATCATGTCCCGGGTGAGGTGGGGTGCCTGTCACAGCGGAAATCCGCTATCTCGTTGTTGGTCACCAGCAGTGGGGGATGCCGTCAAGCTGAAGGAGTCCTTTCGGGCCTTTTTGGCCTGTGGGACTCCGGAGACAGCTCCGGAGGTTTATGAGCTGTCCGGTGCCTGTACGACCGGTGTCAGATCTTGGTCCATATTGCCGGTAGTCAAGCAGATTAGTTGCCCTTTGTCACTGATTCTGTTTATACCTTTTATGGACAGAATTTCTAGGTGCAGCCGAGGTGTTGAGGGGATCCATTTTAGTGGCCTCAGGATTGGGTCTCTGCTCTTTGTGGGTGATATGGTTCTGTTGGCTCCATTGGGCCGTGATCTTCAGCTCTCACTGGAGCAATTCGTAGCTGACTGTGTGAAGCAGCTAGGATGAGAATCGGCTCCCTCCAAATCGGAGACCGCTGTCCTCAGCCAGAAAAGGTGGAGTCGGGAATGAGGTCCTGCCCCAAGTGGAGGAGTTCAAGTATCTCTAGGTCTTTTACAGAAGCGATGGGAGGATGGAGCAGGAGATCGACAGGTGGATCGGTGCGACTTCTACAGTGATGCGGACTCTGCATTGGTCTGTCGTGGTAAAGAAGGAGCTGAGCCAAAAGGCAAAGCTACCCTTACCTATGGTCACACGCTGTGGGTAGTGATTTAAAGAACGAGATCACGAATACAAGCGGCTGAAATGACTTTTCTCTGCAGGGTGGCCGGGCTCTCCCTTAGAGATAGGATAGGGTAAGAAGCTCGATGATCTGGGAGGGCCTCAGATTAGAGCCGCTGCTCCTCCACATTGAGAGGAGCCAGATGAGGTGGCTCTGGCATCTGGTTAGGATGCCTCCCTGGAGAGGTGTTCCATGCATGTCCCATTGGAAGGAGGCCCCGGGGAAGACTCAGGACACGCTGGAGGGACTACATCTCTTGGCTGGCCTGGGAATGCCTCGGAATTCTGCCGGATGAGCTGGTGAAAGTGGCTGGGGAGAGGGAAATCTGGGTTTCCCTGCTTAGGCAGCTGCCCCCGTAACCCGACTCCGGATAAGCGGCAGAAAATGGATTAATTGATTTCAATTAAATTGAACCATAAGTGATTTAATGAGCCATGTGCAGTTCCATGGTACCGACCGTGTGTTTACCTGTAACATACTCTTTGACCTGGTGAATCTTGCTGATGGGGTTGTTGCCTCGGAACATGTACAAGTTGAAGGGCTGGGGGTCTTTACCAACACGTGTCCATGTGCTGATGTCAGGAGTTGTCCATCTTTATTAAAAAATAATGAGGATAATAAGAAAACAACACAAAGCAACATGGGAGGTGTTTGGTATACTTGGACTGGAAAAGAGTAAATCAGTGATGAGTATTCACCTTCCTGGAGAGATGTCGTAATCTCTGTCTCCAAAATGCAGCAGTTTTGTCAGAGGATCATAAAGACCTCCATGGAAGCCAATCACCAACACAAAGTCTGGGTTGGAGTCAAAGTAAACCTCTCCATACGCCGTGTACTGTACCTACAAACCCACAGACAGGTATGATCTGATGTGGAGAAGATCTCTACATTTTGCTTTCTGTCCGAGAGGAAACAGTCGTACCTGTTTGAGCAGCAGCCCGTTGTTACTGAAGACAGCCAGAGGAGTCCCAGTGTTATCACACGCAATATAAAACTCTTCTCCACTGCTGATTTCCATGGCAAACACATGACCCTGTTAGCACACATGACAGCTGCACTCATTATGGGTGACACATTATTTACACAAGAATTACACATGCACATTACTATTACAGTTTGATACTTCAAATGATAAAGCATCTAATATAGACTAGAATAGAACTTGATCTTTATTGTTCCTTAACAGGAAGAGAAATTGATCCTTTGTAACAAACAATAGATATAAAATAAAGCATACTTTGTATATAAATTATTATTTAAAACCCTGATGGCTGCTGGTGAAAATGACTTCCTCTGAGTTTATTACATCATCCTGAGACATTCTTCTAAATAAAATCATGTTATTTTTCATGTTAAATTGTGTAATTTTACCATAACAACAACTTCATATTTACTAGAATAATTTATGTTACAACTTCATTTTAACAGGTTTAGTTTGTAAACAACTTCCACCTCCAGAACGGGGTGGCAGTAGTGAGCAGATTCCCTTCATGTGCTCAACGTCTTCCTGGCAACGCGCAGCCATTTCCAGATGTTTGTCTTCCTGCATTTTTCTATTCAGCTTCCAGCACCATGTTCAGCACAGAACTCTAACCAGCTCTAAAGCTGAGATCTGATGATGACTGTAATGTTGGTTCATTGTTAAATCTGTCAGCGTGTTCAGGAATGCAAGTTGCAAATAGTTTTTTCTAAAAACCACATGGACTTTTACGACTACCCAATCAGAATTCAGTCAGTTGATGCTGTCTTTTCTGTTTTCATACAAGTGTCATATCTTCGTTTGCTGCTGTGACATGTACAAAGGCAGCTATCTTGGGATTATCTTTTCTCTCCACTTTAGAAGAGCTAAAGGTATTTCTAACTCAAAATTTGGTTTTGGTGATGATCATCAGATTCTTGTTTTACCTGAAATGGTATCTCAGGAGAGGGATCCAGGACCAAGGGTGGACACAGGACAGGAAAACAGCATTTTGGACTGGACTGGAAGGGGTCCCTCTCCTACACTTTAGAAACAACTCCACTAACCTGGAGTCATTTTAAAATCTGGGGTCTTTAGCACCAGTTCACCAGGCTTTCTGAAGTTCTTTGAAGTTTTATCATGGACATTTTCATTTTAATTAGTTAGAGATAACATGATCCCATCTGGAACTGGTTTTCATCTGCCATGGAGATCCCACTCCAGAAAGGTTTGTTAAAAAGTGAGAATGAGTGGGACAACCTTTGCTGGCCTGTAATCAGGGAGTCCTGGTGAAAGTCAGCTGGTATGAACAGAGGCAGGAGGGCAGACTTAATACTAAGCTTAATATTCTAATGCATCATGATGTAAAACTTGCATTAAAGACCAGCTCTGACTTTTTCTTCAGTTTACAGAATGCAGCATCTGACAGGAGGACTGCTCTCTAAACTGAGAGCAACTGGTAGATAAGAGATGTGATTCTGTAAGTAGTTAGAAATATATCAGCAGAGAGAAAGCTGCTCCAACCATAAATCAAACATTAAATAAAATATTTCCTGCAGTGCTCTTCTTGAAGCTACAGTAATCGTTTACAGCAGCATGACCGACACACTGAGACTTCCCAAAGCAGCTACCTGCAGGTCGTAGTAGAAAGATGTGATCTCAGAGCTGGAGTGGTTATAGACATGGGTGATCCTGGTAGGGTAGTTCAGGTCAGAGTAGAAGAACTGAAGGTGTTGGCCCAGACTGTTTCTAGACGCTACGCGCCGACCCAGGCCATCATAGCGGTACTGGATGGTCCAACTGGAAGCTTTACTGTAGACACGAATCAGAAGACCTGAGGGGAAACATCAAATATGAAGAAAGTGAAGGAGGATTGGAGATTTATCATTGTTATAATTGTTATATTATAAATTGGGCTGTCAAATGATCACAGCTTACAAATGAACTAATGATTAATCACCATCCATGACTGTCTGAAATATGCCCGTTTGTACTATATTGTATCAACAGAAAGAGCCAATGCTTACAAATACATACATACAAATACATTTAGTGCTGATTTTCACTTTAGTTGTCATCAGTTCAATAACATAAAATCCAGACCTTCTAATTTGTATCAGTACCCCTGCCTGGCCCCCCATCAAAACGTTTCTAGACCCGCCCCTGCATAACTGAAGTATAAACCCCTTCTACGACCTGTCAACTACTTTGTTAGAAAAGGATCCTGCTTTGATTTATATCTCAGAACCTGGTCTCAATTTCTCCCACCACATCCATGGTCGCTAAATGATCAGACCTGTGTCTCCAACATCTGCACAGCAGCAATGATCTAGAGCAGAGGTGTCCAAAGTCGGTCCTCGAGGGCCGCTGTCCTGCAGGTTTTCAATGTTTTCTGCTTCAACACACCTGACTCAAATTAAATAGATCCAACAGCCTATTAAGTTTTGCAAAATGACTCATTAATTTGAGTCAGGTGGTTTTGGAGCAGGGACACATCGAAAACCTGCAGGATTGTGGCTCTTGTGGACCGGAGCTGGACACCCCTGATCTAGAGAAGACGTCTCATAGGGAGGGAAGGGGAGGAGGAGGCTGTGCTGGGCAGACACAGAGACGACCAGAACAGTGAAGTTTGTGCAAAACGGAGACAACTGATGCTGTGGAAGCGTTAAAAATTTTAATGCAAATAATTAATTACATAAATTAGTTACCGCTGTTAACACGTTATTTTTGACTGCCTAATAGTAAAGTAAAACGCATGTTTGAAATGGTCAAATCTTAAATAAAAAGCAGAAATAATTTATTTTGTGAAGGTCAACTTCCCACCTTTGGAGTTGTATTCAAATATTTCGGCTCCTCTCTGTCTCAAGAATCCATCTTCATCCAGCCTGTACTGAACATCTCCCAAACGGGTGATTCTGTCCCTCAGATCGTAGCGTAGCGGCGTTAACCGGCCGCTGTTTCCCGGGTTCAGCAGGTGCAGGTTTCCGTTCAGGTCATAATTATACCTGGAGGACCAAAAACATCATAATTACCTATAACTGCTGGTATAGATGAAGAAGTTTTCAGTTCAAATAAATGAGCTGGCCTACCTCCACATCAGCTTCTCGTTGAGGTAGACCGTTTGCAGCTGTCCATCAACATCGTACTCATAACCATATTTAGTTGTGTTGGCAAACGGTCCTATCTTGATCTCACGCTTGGTGACCCGGCCCATGTTGTCGTACTGAATGGTGATCCAGTACATCAGAGACCTGAAGATCTCATACTGGATCTCCTTGATGCGGCCGTGCTGGTCAAAGTGTTTAGTGTAGGTCATCACTGCCGTTGATATGATCTGAGACAAGCAGGGACACATGCAGGAAATCAGTCACATTTTACCTACATAGACTTAAAACCTGCTGACAAGACTTCCAGGGACAGGGACAATATATCACACAGCAGGCAGCATCTCAAGCAGTTGCTTTTCTTTAGGGGAAGAATCCAGAAAATGCAGAGATGACACTGCGCCTTCTTTACAACTCACTGAGCGCAAGCACACAGACCTCTGCCAAGCCACTGTAATTCTTTGTTTTCCCAATGATTTTGACCATCTTTTTTTTAGTTAGAAGCTTTAACGGCAAAATTATTCCTATCTTCCCATAGTAAAGAATCCTTTAAAAAAGATTCCTGGATCCAGACAGCGATCTGGATCGCCACCAAAATCACTTGTTCCTTAATTCCATTTCTGAGATTTCCTGAAAATTTCTTCAAAACCGTCCATAACCTTTTAAATAAAAATTTTAAAAAGTCAAATAAACCTAAACACAATGAAAAATAACATAATTAAATTTATGACGAGGATCTCAATAGTGAAAGCATAAACCAAGCATGGTTTCAGCAAGGAGTGGGGGAGGGGGTCCATGCCATCTTAGTATTTGCATGATGGGGGTCCTCAACAAAAATATGTAATGTGTCTATAAACAAGGACACAGATACCAACAGAAAAAAATGCTCCATCAAGCTGTGATGGAGCTTTACCAGTTTTGTCTGGTCAGTTTACTAACATCAACGATCAGATTATCCAAGTCTTACCTGATTGATATCATAATAGATAACTCCAAACTTCCCAAACTGCTCCACTTTCCCAGATATGTCATCAAACTGATAGAGATCGATTGGCAGTGGAGTCTCATTGATGACGGCCTGCATGCTGGTGACCCTGAAGCTGTTGTCGTAGGTGTAGTCAAAGCGTGCGTTCACCATCCCATCCTCGCTGAAGCGAAATATTTGCCGGTCAACTAGTGGGCCGATCTGCCGGTAACGAATGGAGCAGATGAAGCCTTCGCTTTGCAAGTTGACGGTTTTAAGGACGCCTGCAGTCTCATCGTATGTGAAACTGACTCGTGTTGAGTCATAAAGGATCTCCGCCAGCTTGTTCTGATGACACAAACACAACAAATCCATATGTTTACAGGAACAGTATATGTATATATATATATATATATATATATACATACATATACTAGAGCTGTCAAATGATTAAACATTATGATTAGATTAATCACAATTTACAAAATAATCATTAATCACCATTCGTGACTATTACAGTATTCTATCAACAGAAAGAGACGATCACTTAGTTGCATAATCTGTTCAGTATACATAAAATCAAGGCCTTATCAATATTTTTCCTTTGTGCCAACATTTTCCTGGCCAGTACCCCTGCCTGGTCCCCCATTTAAAGTTTTAAAGACACGCCCCTGCATAGCTGAAGTTTAAATAATTTCTACCACCAGTCGACTACTTTGTTAGAGAAGGCTGCTCTGGCTTGTCTCAGAACCTGTGAATAACTTCTCTCACCACATTTATGGGCCATAAATTATCAGCCTTGTGTCTCCAACATCTGCACAGCACCAATGATTTAGAGAAGACATGTCCTTGTTTAACTCTCATTAGATATCTGAACCTGATCTATCTTCATAGATGTGTGTATAGTGTGCTATACGTATTGTATGTATATTCAGATGAACCATCTCCAGCTTAACACCTCAAAGACTAAGGAGATGGTTATTGACTTCAGGAAGTCCAGCCCACAACCACGTCCAGTGACCATCAGGGACGACAAGGTGGAGATTGTAGACAACTACAGGTACCTCGGGTTGTGGCTGGATAACAAGCTGGACTGGACATGCTGTACAGA
>JBAFTC010000005.1:3779643-3790650 GCA_037177435.1 Melanotaenia nigrans
ATTACTACTAAAAATTATGCTTTTCTCCTGAAGTGTATATTATCGATTAACGTCGATTTAACGTCATTATAATTAATTGAGTTCGGACTGAAATTGTTGAATTTCTCTGTACGATGCTGAGATAAAACTACATACGTACATAAACCGAATAAAGTTTGAATGTAAATCTGACATCAATGTGAAACAAACATGAATGAATCAGGTTTTTATCCTGAGGCAACAATTAGTGTAGAAGCTTTTATTTATAAGGTGATTTTTATACAATAATTTATGCAAATCTGTGTTTACAGAGTGGGAAATCACATTGTGCCGATTAGAATAATTAAATCTTCTATATCTTACGATTTCTAAAAGAAATGTTTAAACATGGTTTATGAGTAAAGTATGTGTAAAGCAGCAGAAAGTGTTGGCATGACAGAAAAACAGGGAACACGTGAACAACATCTAGACGAATATGACATGAAACTGGTTTGATGGCAGTCTGTTATAGGACATACCTGCCAGTATGTGCGGCTCAGTCTGGAAGTGTGTGTCCATCCCGTTGGCGTAGATGACCCTCAGAGAGCGGTCGTTGCCCACCTGGTAGCTGTTACGAAGCTGATCTGTAGGGGAAGACAAATGATACCAGACCATTTTATTTCTAAAGCACTTAAAAAGTGAGAGAATATACTGTAGATATTAGGATTACAATTTTTAATCAGATTAATTCAAATAAATTCATCATGATTAATCCCCATTTGCCACTACTCCTGAAATTTGCCCGTTTTTACTGCAAGCTACAAATATTCAGCGTTAACTGATTTTCCCTTGGGTAAACATCAGATGTCCAAGGGTCAGTAAATGCAGCATGTATGTACTTCTACCTGCATCATCTCTACCATGTTCTAGATCATAAAGCAGAATTCATACATCATCATCTCCCCAATCGTCTCCACATGGTCGCATGGTGATAAATTCTGTCATAAAACCACCAGAAGTTAACCCATGAAGTTAAACAGCTGATTTTGATGAAGAAACTGATAAAACTGATGATCTGGATTAAAACAAAAAGGTCCCATTCATCACTCGCTTTACTGGCCCCCCCTTCAAACCTTTTCAGACCCACCCTTGCATAGCTGAAGTATAAATCCTTTCTTCCACCTGTCAGCTACTGTTCTAGAGAAGGTCCTGCCAAGAACCATATCCTGACTTAATCCCTCAACTTATTTTAGTGCAATAGACGCCGGCTTCTGGTCTGTCAGCAATGTTTGTTTTTCTCACTGCTGTTTGAGGTTTCACTATTGTAACTATATTATTAAGTATTAGCACAACCATTTTTCTCATTATATTTGTCTAAAGGAGATAGAAAATGCTAATAAATTCTCTATGATAAACAATAAATAGTTTTTTTCTTAGTGTGAACTTTTAAGGGTTAAAACTGCATCAGAGTTTATTTCTTTCTCTGCCTGAAAATCTGTATTTTCTACTAAGATGTAAAGTTTCAGAGCAAAATGTTTCAAAAACCCAACACAGACTCTAGCAGTAAAATAGATAAAAACTAGAACAATAATAAAGAAATGTGCCAGAGATGAGGAGCTGTGTCATCGTCCCCTTTTAGAGTTTAATTTTTTAAGTTGCACATGGTGTGTTTGCTTTCTCTTCTCCACACACCACCTTACCCTGGACCAGAGTGTAGAAGGAGTCTATGGATGACAGATTTGTTGTTATAGAAACGTCCTCATCCCTCCCCGATGTCTCAATGTCCACGGCAACGGCTCCAGATGACATGTCGCCATGGAGATTTGTGACCACGCCAGTGGGGAAGGTCACGTTGGTCAGACGTCCCTCGCTGTCGTAGCTACAAGGACGGTTAGAACGCAGCATCAGTTCCCATCACTGTCGTACCTCTCATGTTACTAGTGAAAAATACTTCAATGTGCAGAAAACACACACACACACAGCAATGTGTACTATCTTTAGATAAATGTACTGACGAGGTCATACCGGATCTATCCAGTTTTCATTAAATGATTTAATTAATAAATCATTTCAATCAAATTCACTTTTAATTTGATTTAGTTATTTAGAAACGAGTATAAATGGACTAAAATAATTCCAGTGGTTAATAAATGTGTAGCTGAGAGTCCTCCCACACGTCCTCCCAGTGCCTCCTCATCATCATCATCATCATCATCATCATCATCATCATCATCATCATCATGCTGCTTACTCATAAAAGGTGGTCCAGCCAATCTGGATGCTCTTTGTAGCCAACAAGCCACTGTTGCCATGGTAAGTGAATAAGACCAGCTCCTGACCTTGAGCTGTGAGGGTCTTCAGACCTCCGTTGGTCCCGATGGTCAGCCAGATCACCTACACATCAATCAAAGACACACACAGCGCAGTTCTTCCACTACTTCCTGTCAATTCTGATGTGGTTCTGCAACTAGCTAAAAGCTCCTGAAATGTTCCGATTAACAAGCCACTTCTGAGCTGAGCTGGAGGAACGTCTGCGGATCTCACCTGGTTGTCAGGGGCAACCACACGCACAGGCATCCTGTTTGTGTCTCTGCGGATGCGAAGAGTATTCCCGCTGCTGTCCGTCACCGCCGTTACGTCCTCCTCATTGCTGCAGGTGAAGGAATAAGAGTTTTAATAGGAGGAGGAGAATGTAGAGAAAGAAGAAAACGTGGACAGAAACCAACCTGTAGCTGAAGTTATATTTATAGTCTCCAGTAACCAGAGACATGGTGAACTGGTGAGTCCCATTTGCATCAAACACGTAGAGTTCCTGAGAGACTGCAGAAGCCACTTCGAAGGAGCTGGGACCAGAAGCCAAAGATCCTGAAGATGACAGATGAGTCTTTAATATTTACTCTGTTTTCTACTGCAGTCTGCTGTCCTTTGTCTATAACTGCTTATTGCAACGCTAGGTCACCTATCCCAGCTCGCATCTGGTAAAAAGTGTGTGCTAACTACACCATGGTACCCATCACAGCTTCTAATGCACTGTTTGATCACTGTTGGAGAATATTCATCCCTGTTCATCTTTTTCTAAGTGAACGTGCGTGAGGTAAGCGACCCTAACCTGTAGATACTACTACAGTGAATATGGATCTATTAATAGTAGAGAGAAGATGGATGATTGGGGGTCATCATAGACTTTCAGAGAAATTCCCCACTCAGCATCAGTAGAGAGGTGGTGGACAGAGTGTGATCCATCAAAGTCTGAGGACTCTGTATAACTGAGGACCTTCAGCCTGGTCAGGAGGTTTTTTACCAGTTTGTATTTCCTCATTTAAGCTGCGAGAAACTCATCATGTGTAAACATTAACATCTAGAGTGGAAGCTCCAGCATTTTCTTCTTGCAGATCGTGTCTGCCACCTGGTGGCCATCAGCTCACACTGCAGCTACTTCTGACCGACTCTAGACCTGTATGGAGCTTCTTATTGTTGTTCTGCTTCAACATGAAACCAACAGCATCTGTTTCTGCATGCCCTGATCATACAAACCAGTGGGCGGCTGGTTGCGTCGTATGGCTCGGATCCGGATATTTCCCAAATCAGCCACATACAGCGTCCCGTCTGGAGACACCACCAGAGAGGACGGACAGTTAAGCCGGGCGTCTTTAGCATAGCCGTCTCCTGCTTGATAGCAGTCACAGTTGGCATCATTCTGCAGGACCGAGGAGCAAAGACAGAAGAAAAATGTGTTTTTTAATCAAGATCATTGTTTGGTTGATATAAAATCATAAACCAATAAACGACAGAAGACCGTGGAGCAGCTGAGGTGTCGTACCTTGCAGTCACAGTCAGATGATGCTCCAGCTAAGTGGGTAATTTCTCCATCCGTGGACACCTAGTAGGAAAACAAATCAAGGGTATGAAGGTTACAACAAAACAATAGCCTGACATTTACAGAGAGGAAGAAAAAAAATCAAAAACAATTCACTCATTGAATCACTGCCCCTACATCTGGGGCCGAACCTAGAGGCCACCCTCACAATCTCTGTAACTAAAGAAGGGACACCTAGTAAACAGAGCTGGTAGTGGTCATCAGACATGACGCTGCTCCAGCTGCTTCAGGAAATTCAGCTGGTAATCAGGAAAAGCATCTAACCTGACGAATACGGTGAATTTTCTTCTCATCTGTCTCTGCGATGTAGAGGACACCACTGTAGGACAAGGTGATGGCTGTAGCCCCCTCCAGCATGGTCTGCACTGCCCTCTTGCCCAGAGCGTATTCTATACCGGGGACTTGGCAGTGCATGGGACGACCCGCCACGATCCGAACCTGGACACACACGTGATACAGCTGAGACTGGACCGTGCCCCCCCCACCGTGATGCTGTCAGTGGTAAATACCGTACCTGTCTGTTCTCAGTGATCTGCAGCACCACGTTGTTGTCTAGGACATAGATGGAGTTGTCCATGGGGTTGATGGCCAGGTCAGTGGGCCACTCCAAACGCACCTGGATGTAGAGACGGATGATTACTCCCCTGATTCTTATACACGGAGCACTTCCTGTTCAGCTCTCTTCATGTTTGGACTTGTGGGCCTGACATATTGCTGCTGCTTCAAGGGAAGTGTGTGTTCCCATCTATGTAAATGTATTTGGTTGTTATCTGTTATAAAACAAGCAGGAACCTCCAACGAGGACTCACATGACCCTCTGGACTAAAGGTCTGCAGCTTGTTTTCTTTATTTATCCAAATTAACTTAATGGAAACAGCATAATTTCTGTAGGAATACCCAACACCCACATCTCTAAATGAGGCAGCATCCATCTTTGTGTGAACAATAGAGTAGCTGACTACAGCTGGAAAACTCAGAGCACAAATCTAATGGCAATGAGAGAAATAAATTCTATTTTAAAACCTTTTCTCTGCACAGAAATATTTTTATTTTAGCCTGATTTCCTACTCAGACTCATCAGTGTCACAACAAATAGACGTCTCCACCGATTCATGACGCGTGATTCACTTTACTTTTTCTATATTTAATGTTAAGAAATACTAAAAAAGAAACAGCAGAACAACCCAGAAAAGAGTTGTTCTTTTCCTGCATCAGCACACAGGACTGGCTGCAGCTGCTGTCATAGAGCTTTGCTTCCAGCAGAGTTTCACTGATGTTCTGTTGACCTACAGGCTGCCCCGGACTGGTTCTGGTTATCTTCCTGGTAGGACGGGTATCTGCTCTGGCCCAAGCCTGATAAGGACAAGAGTCCCAGCTGAGGTGGATCCTCCTGACGAGGCTGCAGCCTCAGAGAATAGTGGGGGAGGGGCTTAGGTTTTCTATTGTTTTGTATTACTTTATTTGTTATTCTTCATGTAGAATAATGATTATTTAGATTTCTGTTTCCCTAATATGTTAGTCTAAATTCCTGTTAAATTTGTTGTGAATTAGGTTTATCTAAGTTAGTTGGGGATAGTTATTTGATGTTTTCCCTCTTGTGTGAAATTGGTCTGATCAGCCAGTATATGGTTTCCCATGTGTGCCACTTTGTTGGGGCAGTTAGTTTTCAGCTCCTTATGTTGATGGTCTGTTTATTTGACCCCTTTTATGGGCCCAGAACTTTTACTTTGGAATTTGTATTTTTGTTGTTTTTTGTAAAATTAAATGTAAAAAGACTTTTTCTTAAAAAGAAAACCTCCTGTGCTCTCTTCTTCCTTGGCCTCAGTCCCTCACAAGTTTAATTAATTATTATAATCAGACATCCAGAATATCTCCATTCACTCCCCTTTAATTAATAACCACCTCATTCAGCCTTCCCTTTTAAAGTATTTAAATTTGGCATGACAAGGATATGAGGGATCTTAATATTGATAACACATTTTCTAGCTTTGAGCAATTATCAAAGAAACTTGGTTAGAACTCAATTCTTTTGCTATTTACAGATTAGAGACCGTTCAGAAGAACTTTCCTACCGTCCCATCTCTTCCTCCGCCAACCACTCTGGACTCTTTTCTGTGTGTTAATAAGTTAAGTAATCTGTCTTTTCATCTGAATGCAGATGACCTGCAAACCTATCTGCCAGTCACTCCAAATTCTCTACTTCATTTAAACGCCACTGATGTCTGCTTAAAGGACTTTAAACACTGACTCTCTCAAAACTCCCTCCAGCTAAAAAATGACAAAACAGAATGGATTTAGTTTGATCCCTCCAATAAGCCAGACACCACTGTTCCCAGTCTAGGTCTTTCAGCCCCACCTTCAATCAGGTGGTAAAAATCTGGAGGTAAAAAAATGGACAAATGACTTGATGCTGTTGTGAAAACAAGTTTCTTTCAGCTTCGTCTATTGTCCAAAGTAAAGCCTTTCCTCAGCCGCTGTGGTCTGGAGGAGGCCATCCATGCCTCGTGAGCTCCAGACTTGACTTACTGCAAGGCTTTATAGGCTGGGATCAATCAATCCTGAATCTCCTGTTTACAGCTTGTACAAAGTTCTGCTGCTTGCTCCTAACCGGCACTCAGATCATTTCCCTTCCATGCTGGTGGTTCTGCACTGGTTCAGTTCAGGATCCAGTAGAAATGGTTCCTGTTTGCACTGACTGGCTTCGCACCTCCTTACGTATCAGAGCTGTTGAAAATCCTCCAGCCCAGCAGAGCTTTACGTTCTGCTGGTCAGTATCTGTTAGAGGAGCCTCGGTCCAGGTGCAAGCGATGGGGAACTGGTCCTTTTCAGTGGCAGGTCCAACATTTTTTAATACTGAAGACCTGTTTATTTAAAAAGGCCTTTGGCTTGTAGTACTTTGTTTAATGTGTTTTATACTTTCAGTACTTTCTGTGTGATTGTTTAGTGTTACCACTTTCTAATATACTTCTTTTTTAATGTGTATTAATTTGTTTTTATGATGTTAGGCGCCTTGGTCAGCTTGAGTGTTGCTGTAAGGTGCTATAGAAATGAACTGTGACTGATCATCTCGGTAGAGTCTGTTCTATTTTAGTTAATCATACTTTGATGCAAGTGTGTTTATTTTTCCGTCTTTCGCTTCATGTGTGTTACACTACGTTCTGGTTTTGTCTTATAAATTTTTTTTTTTTTTTTTTTTAAAAAAAGCATGTCTTATTTGGTTTGCAGGTGTTTTGGGTTCATGAGATCAGATGAGGTAAGTATTGCCCCCTCAGGAAGCAGCTCGAGGTTGCTCAGTCAGGCTGCAGAGATGCATCACCTCAGACCACCTGAAGACGAGGAGTGAGTGCTTAGTCATTGTTATTCCTGGTCAGTCTTGGTTAAGTAATAAGATGGAAAACTGCAGTAGTCGTGTACTGATAGAGTCGTGCAAAATCATTACAATGATTTGTTATTGCTTCAGATTTTGTTACTTCATGATTTAGATTTTCTAATAAATGCACCAAGGAAAACGTGTCTATAACAGGCCTTTCTATGTATATAATAGGCTCCTATTAAAAACGGCTTGGTGTTATTAGGTGAATGTTGGCTGATAATAAAGCTGTTCTGGTACCAGGTTTGGTCATTAGAATAATTTTGTCTGAGGAGAGGAGTCAGCCTCAGCTGACAGTTTCTGGAAACCTGCTGGGTTCACTTCTTTTAACTGATGTTGGAAAGTTAGAAAGAAAAGCACAGTGATTTAGAGAAAGCAACACGAGCCTGACAGTGTGGAAAAACAGAACTAGTATTTTCAGCAGTGAAAGACGGATTTGTCAGAGGAAGGATAGCTTGCCTGTTGTGTTGCTTGTTTTTAGCGGAAAAGATCTTAAAGAAAGTTCTCTTTGCATGAAAGTGTGGCTGAAGTAGGATGTTGGTGGATGGGGAGCACTCTGCATGGATGTGCACAGAGTTAATCTGGACTTTTGGTGTCTACCAAGGAGAGTATGGAGCTGAGACCAAGTGGCCTGTTAGGGATGAAAAAGATCCTGATTCTCAATATGTTTGTGGGTTCAGACTTTTCCTTTACACAAAGGGTTAGCTGGCACCAGCTAAAAAACTGCCAAACAGAACTGGTAAACAGATTTCAGCTCGCATTTTTGGATCCAGACAAAACTGACCAAATCTGTACTGAAAAAACTGAGCTAAAATATGTTCTGTCCACAGAAATGAGACTTAAATTAGTCAATAAACGTGTAGAAAGCAGTTTTTCTGTAATGAGTCCCTGAGGAGACTGGATCAGTCTCCTTTCAGTTGAAGATTGATCCAGTTTCTGTGACGTTGGACCAGTTTCCTCCATCAGTAACAATAAAGAACTGTTCTTCGTTTGAGGATACACCATCTTGCCCTCACCTAGGAAACACTCTTACAGAGCTTCATCCTAAATTCGCTGTGATCGTGAATAAAATAAAAACCATCAGAAATCCCGCTTGAATGGATGAGCTCGGGAGATTTCAGCCTTCATGACCCTACTGGTCTGGATGAATATTCAGACTCTGATGAGCACGGCTGTCTCAGAAAGCGGAGGAATGTGTGATCATTGTGAGAAACATAATGGTTCATAGCTTCTTGCTAGGCGTGCTGGGGAGCAGGACCCCCGACTGGTTGGACCTGCTTTCTACGTGTTCAGCTGCTCTGTGGCTGAAAATGAAGCTCTAATTTTATGGTTTAGGGAGAAGGACAGTGGTAATCTGCCTGGGCCACAATTTTTAAACTCTGTATTGTCCCAATAAGAGCCGATGAGCTGCTCTTTGCTCTGCTTTGCAACATCACAAGTTAAAAGCAGTGTTGCAGAAAATGTTTTAATCCCACATCCTGGTGGAGTAAAGGTCTGAGCCAATCTGGGGATTTCTCGTTAATTACTCTGCTTTGTTTCCCCCATGACTTATTTGCTTAAAGCAGCGTTGTCCAAATCCTGTCCTGGAGGGTTGGAGTCTCCCGAACAGTTTGTCCTCAGGTTCAGCATAAGCCCGTTAATGACCTGAATATCTGAGTCAGGTGAGCAGGGAAACATCTAAAACCTGCAGCATGGATTTAAAGAATTTACGTTTAGTTTTTTTTCTGTTTTCTTACAGGAACATTTGGGAATAAGAAGAAAGAAATCGCTGCTCATACGTTTACATCTGGATTGTTGGGGCCCTGCTGATAGGTGAGCATCTTGTACAAACGTTGAAAGGAACAGTGTTGTTTCAGTTCTACGTTTTTTATTCTGAACTTTATCTTCTCTCTCCTGCTGTGGTCTCTGGTTGTTAAATGGATTTGGATCTGTCCGTTCCAGCAGCAGACTGCAGGTTAAACCACTTGGACAACGGCTGACTGGCCACACTGAAGCTGGATTAACTGCTCTGTGTTACCTGTCTTATGTGCATGCTGGTATCGCAGGTTAAAGGTCGTGCGGAGGTCAGGTCATTGCTCCCCAGCACTGTGGAGATGATTCCATTACGATCCACCTTCCTGATCATCGTACCATCCACAAAGTAGATCAGTCCATTCTTATCAACAGCAATCCCTGTGGGAAGAGAGAAAGAGGGAATCACCTCAAAAGGCAGCAAACTGAGAGAAAAATGTTTACACTCACCGTCCACCTGTTAAACTCCTGTTAACTCAAATATATAATCAGCCAATCACATGGCAGCTACTCAGTACTTTTAGTTGTGCTGATATGGTGAAGAGGACTTGAAGTTTAAACAGAATGTTTTTTTCTATTTGTCCTGTCCAGCATGGCAGCAGCAGAATGATTGGGGGGGGGGGGGGTAACATGATCCTGAACTATTTTTATTTATTAATTTATTTTTCTCACACAACATGCCAAGAAACACAAAAAAGTCAACAAAGATCAACCCTGCTAAGGATGAAGATGAGGAAGCGCAAAGTGCTACGTCGGAGACACCGAGCATGGATGCCATGAATCTAAAGGCTCAATGGAACCAGGTACTGTTAAAGCCCTAGACAGAATAACTGATAACCTTACCAAGCTAAGTGACGCCAAGATTTCCACTGTCCTGGAAGCTATTAAACAATAGACCTTGTAGCTACAGGTGGTCGCCACCCAAGTGGGTTAAGCGAATAAACGGAGGAAAAATTAGCATGTCTCAAAAAAACAAGTGCATCATATGTGTGAGCACATAGATGTTCTTAACAACCTCGTCCACAGGTGAAATATACATAGAGTTGATGTCCCCAGAGGCTCAGAAGGCTCAGATTTAGTGCAATTCCAAACGAGGGACCGAGAATATAATTTAAAAGGGCAATAAGTGGCAATTCATCATTTCTAGATTGAAGGAGTTAAAAATTGCTTAAGGGAAGAACTAGAGGTGAAATTTCATCTAGAGAATAGCATGACGTCACACACCATCTCTCTGTGTTAATCTCCAGCTCCCTGTTTACCAGCCAGGAAAACACATTTGTTTTCCAAATGTAATGTCACACAATCGCTAGCAGAGTCTCTTCTCAAAACCCTACGATCTCCTGAGAGATTGACAAGCCCCGCCCCTTCGAAGTTCCCACGTATGGTCATGTGACTTTTGGCATGCTGAATCAATGCTCAGAAACAAAACTTCCGTGTCACATGCTCGACACGTTGTCGACCAGATTGGTTCGAGCATAACATCCCTAGCTCCAGCCCGGTAGCTTCTGCTTCCTTTTTTGTGGCTTTCATTGTTTTTTGGACTTTGCACTGTTTGCTGGATTGGATTTGGATTCTGGACCAAGCTTGTTGTTTCCTGGTTTGATGGATGGAAGGAAACACCAGACCTCTTGGAGTTCCTTGGATTGATCAGAGTAACTGAGCCCCCTTAACTCTAGTTCTCATTTCAGTAATCACCTGTTTTCTGGTGAAGATGCAAGAATTTTCTCACTTCTGTTGGTACGTTCTTTCACTGTCATTCGTTCAGTTTTCTCATGTCTGTTCTCTTATGTCCACAGAAGAGCCAGCTGCCAAGGACCAGATATAAATTTGTAGCGACACCTATCTGAGCACAATAAATTCTTTTTATCCAATCATAAAGTCTCTGATCTTTTGTGGGTCCTATCTGCTGAACAATCACAACTGAGTTAATAATCTGTTCTAGAATGCGCCGCTAGGTGGCAGCAGCAACTGTAGTAGCTCCGTTTTTAAATCGTGATTTTTTGCAATATAG
>JBAFTC010000005.1:3793534-3804973 GCA_037177435.1 Melanotaenia nigrans
CTTAAGCTTGAGTCCTCCTTATTTGTGCACTTTACTGCAGAAAACAAGCAGCTGCTATGCCTTGCGATCTTGTTCTAAACTTGTTTTATCTGTTCCACGAGTAAGGTCTGAATTTGGAAAAAGAGCATTTAGCTTTGCTACCCCCACAGCATGGAACACTCTACAGTCCAAACTGAAGCTTCTTGAAATTATTCCTCTTGGAGCTTTCCGCTCTATATTAAAGGACAGACAGAGTGAGACTAGACAGTGCCTGTGTTATAAATCTTAATTCGTTGTCTGTTGTTGAATTGCTTGGATAGTACACGCACTCTATGTCGAAAATGCCATTGCTCTGGTGATATTGTATGTTTTAATTTTATTTTGGTTCTTTGTTTTGGTTCTCATACTGTTGTTTGTCTCTTTACGACGTGCTGCAGACCTCTTGGCCAGGTCACCCTTGTGAAAGAGATCATGATCTCAATGGGTTTTTTCTATCTGGTTAAATAAAGGTTGAAGAAAAAACAAAAAGCATGTTAGGTTAATTGGCAGCTCTAATTTCTCCCCAGGAGTGACTGTGAGTGATTGTTTGTCTCTCTGTGGTGGTCCTGCGATGGACTGTACTCTGCCTCTCATCTGTAAATTCTTGGGCTAGGCTCCATCTCCCCTGTGACCCTGAACTGGTTAAAGCAGTATAGAAAATGAATAAATAAATATATATTTCTTCTTTTTAGCTCTATTATCACTCATTTTATTCTCCAAGGGATATAAAAAGGAGACATTAAAGGTTTGGCAAGATGTCGACTTTACATTTCACCCATTTCTCTTGTGGATTTTAGGAGACACATATGAGAAGTATATGAGAAAATATTGAAACTAAGATGTGGTTGAAGTGAGAATCACATTTTGAGCTTTGAAAGAGAAAACCATGAGCATTAAAATTTTCCTCTGGGTACTTTGAAATGATAAATTGTTGTTGTTTTTTTTTTACATTTCCATATAACTGCTTGTGTTTTTATTTATTTATTTATTTATTGCCAACAGTGATAGTCTTTTTTTTTCCTGTAGTTTTGGTCTGCTACAGGATTCGTGTGCATCTACAGTAGTGTGATAAACATCTGCACTTCCTGTACTAAGATAACATTGGCAATTTGATAAATTAAATAAATGTCCTGCTTCAATGGATTTCTCATGATCAAATATCAAGGTTACAGACATTTTGCACCAAAGGAAAAAAAAAAAAAAATCCCCAGCAAGATAAACACATATTTAAATACTGACGGACCCTCTCTTTGACACACATCCATAAAAATAGCTTGTGCATGACAAAAATGATAAAAACTACAAAGGGTGTTCAGCTTTCAAAGAGTTTGGATTATCTGATTAGCTGTATTATTTGGGTCATCATCCCCAAAGACTGACTATTTTTAAGAAAGCTATGAAAAAATATTTTTTCTCATTTGGATAAAGAAAGTAATCTTGGGATATACAACAACTGTAACCAGATTTTTACAAGAATATTTAGATATTTTTAATCCCTGCCTTGACTGAATGCAGCAGAAGAGTGTGCAAAATATTATTTTTCTAACCAGCTATTAGAAATTCTTGTGGAAATTTCATTAATTTAATCTCTATGTTGAACTATCTTCAAATAGTTGTGTCACTAAAAGCCTCATTTAATGACAGACCACCAGAAATGCTACAACTTACTGGTGTTTTTCTGTTTAGTCTTTTCCAATTTGTACATTGTGATTCTAGATGTGTCAGGGTTGCTCAAATGAGGCAGCACAAAAGAAAGTAGTGCCATTTTGGTGAAAACTAAACCGCAGATGTGACATATGAGAAGCAGGTTCTGAGTGAAACTTTTGGAGGACCTGCGGTTTCAGGAATAACACTAATTAGTTGAATAAATAATTCGAGTTAACACCTGCAACGCTCGGATCTAGTTTCACTCTGCAGGGAGTGCAAAGATGAATGTGAGGTATCTTGCATCTACAGGTGCTTTTATATGAGACCTTCTTTTTACGTTACTTTAATTAAACTCCACACAAGTTTTTGAAGGAAACAGGACAGATATGCAATCTTAAAGTAGAGCATCAAGCAGAGCCACTGAAACACAGTTTTTACATTGATTAAATCATGGTGAAACAGAAGTGAGCTAATGCTGAGAAAGACTTTTGCACGCATTAAGCTACTGAATTAAATCTGTCCTCATGTCAGTTTATGAGATGCCCTGTAGGTGCACTGGACACAAGCTGTTCACAATGAAATATGAGACAATTAAAAGTTCACACTGCTTTCAAGACCATTGTTTCTTTGCTTTTCCGTTCTCTTCCCTCTATTCAAAACCCAAGAATTACAAGAAAGTGAGAGTCCCTTGTGATATGGCCTCTTTTTGGTGTTTGGTATCAGCTGCATCTCATTTTTAATTCTTGAAATGTATTTTTAACTGTAGTGAGATATTATACAGCAGAATTACTAATGAGGGTTTTTTTTTTACTGCTCCAAACGGTAAATGGCTTAAATAAAATTTAAAGAGAGTTTGTATTTTACTTTAAATCATAGAGGTATTAAGTTAATTTGGTTCATTTGTTAATTAAGAGCTTTTAGGATGAATGTTCTTTCTTTGGTTGTTGTTTTGCTTCATTTTTTTATGCCGTCATGTTTTGACTTGCTCAACTCTTTGAGCCCTATGCTTATTTTTCTAAAACTGCATATGCCCATGCAAATAAGTACATCTCTAATACCACAAGGTCTATTTGAAAAAAAAATGGAGTAATAGTAAAGGGAAAACTTGTGAAAGATGATACGATGTGTAGATATCAGTATATGTGCTTCTGGAGACGATAAATGAAGTTGGCACATAACAAGTTTCATGGTTAGCCTTTCTAAAAGTTTAAAGATGTTTTAATTGGGAAATGTCTGGGCATTATGAAGAGAAAAGTTATATAAGTAACTGTGTATGTTCCAGTTCTCTTTAATTTGCCTTTAAATGCCAGAGAATCTGCCTTCAGCTACTTGTGACTTATTATACTCATGTCAGTAAACTTTGCATCAGACATTATTTTACTCTAAAACAAACTCTCTGTTCTCACTTTATCAGGCCGTTTTAAAATACCATTCGGAGTGCCACTTCTGTTCACAGGGATGAGAGCAGTAATGAGACTGTCTGAGAAGTGTATGTTTGTCACCACAGCCCTCTGTCTTTTAGCTTAGTTTAGTTCATACTATTTTGTCTCATGACTTTAATCATTCAGGCAAAAGTTTCTTCCTGTTATATGACATTATCTGGCTCATGGAAAAGTATTATGCAAAACCTTTGCTATTAAAAGGGAAGTCTGCATTATATTTCATTCCATCCTATTAATCACATTATCTTTATCCAGCTAGCTTAGCACAGATACTGAAAATAAGGGCTAAGATGTAACTGGACTTTGCCCAGCACCTCTTAAGCTGTGGGTGGATTGTGTGGGTTAGTGTGTCGAGCTGGCCAAATGGGCTAAAACAAAGCATCATCTGGCTATTGAAATCAGTGGGATTGAGCTCTGCAGCATAACACATAACAGCATTACACTTTGACATATTAAATATTTTTTATATATTATTTATGAAATATTTTTAATATTTGGTCCTTCCAGGAAGTAAAGGGAATTAAAGTGTTACATCCTTGTCCTCAAGTACATCTTACTGAATAGCAGAGCAGAATAACATCTTCAGTAGACCACCATCAGTTATGGTATCTTTACTTTACTCTCAAAGTTAATCTAATCTAGTAAATGAGGAAAAATCACCTAAATATAAGCAACCGAATCTGTCTGACTGTGAGTTAATATAGTTTCAAAAACTGTACAAGTAGCACATTAACCATACCCTGTTCCCTACACAAATGCAGTTCAAGTTTTGATTTGATTTTTTGCTAACTGTTCATTTCACCACAAAGCAGAAAGTGGGGTTTGTAAGGTGCTAATTCACAAGTCTTTGGGTAAAGATTGTTAATTTATGAGTCACCCTGCACAATGCTATCCACAGTCATTATAGTTTCCTACTTCTGTCCCTTGCAACTCTGTGATTTTTTACTGCGCCCTCCCTCACAAAAAGTTATAAAATTTCTGGCCACGGTAAGGTTTGGATGCTAGAAATACATGGTTAAACAAACATAAAAAACCCTACATGGCTTACATCTTAATATTCAACCTTCATGATGTCCATTGTGTCATATAAATGATGGCTAATGATAAAAAATAGCCTAGAGATATGTTACCATGTTGATGAAATTCCTATTACATGTTTTTTTGTAAATCTGTTCTGACAAGAAACCCAATTTTAAAAAAATAATGTCAAATTATCTCTAACAAATTGAAAGAAACTGCCATGCATGATGATTTTATTATCTGTTGCTTTACTTCTTTACATCATATCCTTTTGTCTATGTAATACGGGAGCCACAAGTCAAGTAAAGACAAAACCTCGAACATCTGACACTGCTGTATTTGTTGCTGTGTCAGAGAAGAGGGACGAGTTTAGTTACAGCCACAATGGCATGCTGTTCCAGCCCAGTGTGGTGTACATAGAGCCATATTCTCTTTATGCTTTAACAAAACATACATCTCCCACAACTTGTCATGAAATCTATGGTATTTTCAAATTGGCCCTATATTTCAGTGTATTAATGTATCAACAAAAAAGGAAAGAACAAATTTATTCAATGCGTTTTGTGTTAGATTATTAAAAGGCATATTAAATAACTCATCTTCCATTAATTCATTTGGGAAAAAAACCGAAAGGCTTTTCTTTCACAGAGGAAATAAGCTATAGGTGTGTAAAACCGAGCCATTAAGTGGTGCGAAAATGTCCCTTTTTTCTGTTACATATCTTGCAGGCATAGAAACACAACATGACTCATTGAGTTGAAATAAACAATATTCCACCAACGTTTTTCCTGTTAAACAACAGCAGTTGATGACAAGCTATTATGGACGTTTTCTCTTGCACATCTCTACATCTCTTTGCCTGCCGCTGTGTCTCCCAGAAGGCCCATCTAAGCTAAGACCGAAGCTGACAAAAACAGCACAACACAATGACAAATTCTGTATGTCTTCCCAGCTGCCTTTGGATATACACGGTTTCTGTCCTCTGCATTAAACCCTCTGGTCAAATGTTGTTAAGGCATGTGCTGCTGAGTCTGTCGACATTTAATTCACAGCTTACTGCTTTAATAGCTACAGCCCCCTGCTCACTGTTGAACCCGGGGGCTATTCTACCACCTGAGTCAGACTATAATAGCTGGAGATATTGCAGCTCAAATGCCTCTTTCAGATGAAACTGGAAGGACAACCAGATGTGTTTCAGCAGACAAAAAGTGTTTATCTTCACAGCATGCTGCTTGTCGGACCACCTTCACAAGTGTGTAACACAGGTGACACACTGACATAACTGACAACGCCAGGGGTGGGTCATAATTTTTTCTATGGGGCCACATGAAAAACAGAAATTATTGTGGCGGGTCGGGCCAAAAGACTAAACTCAATTCTAATTCTAATTTTTACCGTTAATTGTATTTCTTATTAAAAATATAAAAAACAGTAAATAGGATGGTTCTGAAAAGCTGGTAAGACTGGTGAGAACATATGTTATCACCAAGCAATAAAAAAATGAGTTTGCTTCACAAAAAAACAAAAACAAAAACAACAACAAATAAAAAAGAAATTTCAATTAAATTAATTCAATGAAATTTCCCAAAATAATGATAAACAAACGGTAAACATTTATACCATTTGTAACTCATTACACATTGGTGATAATTTCTAGTCACCCCTTTGACGTTTTGAGTTTCATGTACTGTTGGGAAAAGGTTCTTAGCTTTCTAAAGACATCACAATATTGACTTTGTACTCCAAATATTAAGCAAGATACATCATATAATAATGATTGTCACAAAGACCTCCAAAGTATCGTAATTCACTACTAGTTGGTGCCTTTACCTGCCTACACTTGTATTCTAACCACTAGTGATGCGCGGGCCTATCTATCTATTAATTTTACTTTTTGTCAAACTGAAAATAAAGACCTTAATCAGTGTCTATAACAAGACAAAATATTTAAGTTATTTTAACACAGGTCACGTTTTATAACGTAATGTCCACATAGGCGCGTCGTAGGCTACACAGGCTACGTGCAAAAAGCGCCAAGCAGACAAGCAACAAAAGATGGAAGAAGTGTTGAATAACATTCGTTCTGGAGTTTTCGTCCTTAAAAAGAAGAAGGAGGGTCAAATGGCTAAATCACAGGTTTGGGACAAGTTCAACGACATAATCAGTCCAGACAACAGCAGCAGCATTGGCTATGTGCTTTATAACACTTAAACCCTTTAAAACACTTTATTTATTTGCCCATTTATGTTTATAGGCTTAACGTTCAAATGAAAATACATTTTGTGTTGCCAGTTTCCAGAGCCAATTTAGGACCTTTCTCAGACTAAATAAAAGCATTCGTCAATATCATAACATGTGTTTTAATGGGGCAGGGCGGGTCGGGTTAAAAAAATAGAAGCGGAGGTGCGGGGCGGTTTGGTGCGGTCCAATATTTTCTAAAAGAGCAGGACCCGCGGGTCGGAAAAAACCCTGACCCGCGCATCACTAGTGTGCGACTGCTCTTCCTCCTGAGCTACAGCTGGCCTGTTCCCACTAACAGGAAGTCTAGGGAGATATTTACACAGCAGCTAAACACCATGTTAATGACCTTTGAGGACGATGTGATGCATCTATCAGTGACTCGTGCTCTCAGGCGTGACAGCTGATGTAAAACATGACACAGCAGAAGTAGAGCAGCACTGCTGGCCTGATCCACCACCACTCTGGAAACTAACCAGACCACGTGGAGCACCGGTGCAGTTATATCCAACCACGCCGCAGCCTGTTGCAGCTACGAGCAGCTTAATACGCCTACATTCCACATTATTCTCACCTACTTTAAATATGTCAATGTTATATTGAATATGGCCACTGAGCATTATCACAGACACATGTTTGTTTACTGTTATTTGTAAACATCTGTTGCAGCTGTTTAAACATATAAACAGCTGACTCTTGTCTTAAATCAGGTAAGAGCCAGGAGCTGATGTTGGTGTGAGGATGTGCTGCACGTCTGAGCTGACAAGAAACTAAAGGACTGAGTTTTCTGTGAAAATTTGCCTTTATAAGATGAGAGAAGAGTGATGCAGGGGGAGACAAAAAGAAAGATGTGTGGAGCTTTGATGGTAACAACAAAGAGCTGCTTCTCTCTGCCTCTGCTGAAAATCCTGCAGAATTCCATCTTTTCCTTACTTTAACGGGTGAAATGTGATCATTACGGGCAGCAATATAAACACGAATAGAAAGCAAAACAAAGAAAGCTGTGAAAGGATTAGCCTCTCTTACCTATGCCTGAAATCTTTGTTTCTTTAGTACAGAGCAAGCAAAGGCAAGAAAACAGAGAAAACATGATTTAGTAGACAGCTGAGAGTCCCCAAAGGAAAGAAATGACAAATGAGACAGTTAAAAGTGCATCATGTTAGGGTTCACAGAAACATCAACAGGTGAAGGATTTCACAGGATCGGTCCCGCTTTAATTCACAGGAAGCCTTTCCATTCATCCTTTCAACACTAAAACAAGCCAATTCCATTGTTTGATAGCAGAGACGTTTTCCAGCCAGACATCTCTTCCTCTAAACTTTCCAACATCTCTATAATGTCTTCCTCAGAGCTACAGGTTTAAAGTTGAGAGTCTGCTCAGTCGCTAGTTTCCATTTCAATAAATATTTAAATAATGTCTTAGTTCTCACATGGTTTTACTCCAGTACTCCCACATCCATCATAACCAACACACCAGTACAGAGTATGGATCTGGAGGATTAAAACAGATCACATCTCTATGGCTGACACATTTATTTTTGTAACCGCCTGCCCTCCCCTTACCGTAGCTCCATGACACTGGTCACATTCCCAGAAGGGAAGATTCTCCTGATGTAGTTGAAGTCTCCGACGAAGATGCTGCCATCTGCTCCACAGGCCAGGGCCAGGGGCGCCAGCAGCTTGTTGCCCTCCGCCTGTCCGTTACAGCTGGGGCAGGAGATGCTGCGACGACGGCCGTTTCCTGGGAGACGAGGTTGAAATTCACTCACTGATCAAAGTGTTGGTTACTGATATGAAGCAGCATTTGTTGGTCTGTGGAATGATTTTTAGGACATTCTGACTCAAGTCACTCCAGCATTCAAGTCCTTTTCTCGTCTGGAAGGGAGCTAGAGTTGATCCCAGCCAACAGGGCTGGACCGGGACAAAAAGTCAGGGTGGTGTCAGTACCAGATGGGCTCAGGGCCCGGCACCTGCCCATGACGTCACACTAGGGCAATGCCACTCAGACTAACGTTCTCCATGACATAAGAAACAGATCTGTTTGTGGGTCTATAGTTTAAACAAACTTCGTTTTCTCATGTGAGTAAATAAATTTGATACTTTTAAATAGATAATTTTGTTTGTTGATGTTTACCAGCAATAAGCTGGTAAAAATGCAGCGTGGCCCCTCTCAGCAGGGTCGGGCAGCTCCTCCATACATTGCAAACTTGAGCTGAAACGCCACCAAGCGGAGCGCCCCCTGGTGGTTGTAATACAACTGCTCATGTACTCGGCAGGAAAACAACATTCAGACTGTGTGTGTAACACCTGCTTACGCTGTGAATACATGAAGCTCCAGAAACACAACGGCATCCATATGTTGAACGTTAAGTCACACTTTTAATTGTGTAATTTTTTTGTACCTTTAGAATGGATGAAGGTTTCTATCAAGCCAAATAAACATGCAAAGTTTCCTCATCAATGTTTTACAGCTGGTTCTGTGGACAGATGTGGACAGTATCCTATGTGTACAGACTAGTTTAGCTGAGCAGTCTCAGTACTGAAATGTCCACCTGTCACTTTAACACAGCACATAAAATTATTTAATATTTGATCTCTGACATGAAATCCCAGACAGTCCCTGTATGTCCAAGACTGGAAGAACCAGAAGCTTCTATGTTTGGGCTGATGGCATGGAACAGTACAGCAAGGAACCACGGCAACATGACAGCAGAATAAAGTTTAGACAACAAATAGTTCCAGGGTAATTACTACAGCTGGAGTACCAGGGTAATTACTACAGCTGGAGTACCAGGGTAATTACTACAGCTGGAGTACCAGGGTAATTACTACAGCTGTATTATCAGGGTAATTACTACAGCTGTAGTACCAGGGTAATTACTACAGCTGTAGTACCAGGGTAATTACTACAGCTGTAGTACCAGGGTAATTACTACAGCTGTAGAACCAGGGTAATTACTACAGCTGTAGTACCAGGGTAATTACTACAGCTGTAGTACCAGGGTCATTACTACAGCTGTAGTTCCAGGGTAATTACTACAGCTGTAGTACCAGGGTAATTACTACAGCTGTAGTACCAGGGTCATTACTATAGCTGTAGTTCCAGTGTAATTACTACAGCTGTAGTTCCAGGGTAATTACTACAGCTGTAGTACCAGGGTCATTACTATAGCTGTAGTTCCAGGGTAATTACTACAGCTGTAGTACCAGGGTCATTACTACAGCTGTAGTACCAAGGTCAATATTACAGCAGTAGTACCGGGTACAGTATTAAAGCAGTAGTACCAGGGTAATTACTACAGCAGCAGAACCAGGGTCATTATTGCAGTAGTACTACAGTAGTAGTACTAGCTGCTGATGTTATTTAATCTTTTCATATTTAAAAACGTTTTCCAGTAAGTAGCACAGCCGAGTTTCTCTCAGGAGATTAACAATCATGGCCTGAAAGGCCTATTAGGAAAAAACCCTCACAGGAATGTGATCCAAAAAGTCTTAAATGATTTTTAATGGTAAATAATTGTATTAAGAATGTGTACATATGTATACAGACTGAGGATTATTTTAGCTTTTTGTGTTGTCACACTCACCCATGATGCTGCTGATGACAGGAGGCTGCAAGGAAACGAAGATATTCTCGCCGTTGCCCTTGTACAGGATACCTGGTGGAAATGGACATAAAGATGAAAGTCAGCAGCCTGGCTATTTCAGACATCTAATTATTAAACAAAGGAAGGACAACTTATTTAAAAATCACAATTCAATTAGGAAGTTCTTTAAAGGCAACAAATTCAAAATCAAGAGAAGAAGGGCAAAAATTCAACAATACCTGAAAAATACCAACAAAGGTGAAGATATCATTCAGTCTTTCATCTGAATTAAATCAGATCTAATCAGTCTAATGCATTAAGATTTGATTTGAGAGCAGAAACAACAGCAGGTCTTCAGGGAATTTGATCCACACACACAGTGCAGCACTACTGAAAGCAGCTTCCCTGAGTTTAGCTGTAACTCTGAGGCAAAGCGAGTTTATCTGTACAGCACATTTCATGTAGGAGACAATTCAAGATGCTTTTCATTAAACATTAAAGCATTACAGCGGGGTGCAGGAAGCAACAACAAGTGCATTCAAAACAAGCTTTAAAAAGAAATGAACTTTAATAAAGACAACAAGCTAAAGTAAAAATAAAAAAACGAAAGAAACAGAAGTTCCAGTGTGAGGAATTAACAGGGAGATTCACGCTTAAGGTCCATTTCTCCCTTACGTACGTAAAGAGCGACGTCTGTTTCAAAGGTCATGCGCCATCCTCATACTTCAATGTGTCTTTTATGTTGCCATGGTTGTTAAGTCAGCTCCTCCACTAGTGGGCAGTGCTGAGTTCACAGTTCACTCCTGCGAGTCAGTTTCAGACGCCGTTGGGCGGCAGTAGAGGATTTGTATGAACTCGTTTCCAACCGCCCTACGATGCTGCTAGTCGCATGACAGCTATTCAGATCAGCACTGCTCCTACGATTTCCAGTGGTATTTCTCCGTTTTCTGCATCAAGTGACAGATAGGTAAGCTCCTTGAAAATGGACCAAAGTATGTGTGTAACCGATGCAGAAGACGGACGAAGCTGGCCGTCCGTCTGCAGGTCAGATCGGAGGTCAGATGGAGATCAGTTATTAATAGAGACATAACTAGAGTTAATCTTGTAATGTGTGTGTGTGTAAGTTGGCGTGTGTGGAGAAAAGCAAAAGAGAAAAAATGTTTCTTTGATTTAAAAAGGTTGCAACATAAATTTAGAATGACTGACAGGAGGAAGGATGACAGAGGACAGACACTGTGAAGTAAAAGAAGAAGGAAGGTGGAAGGACGTGCATGAGTGTGCAAGACGGAAAAGAAGTGAATGAACTTGTTCTTCAAAGTAATACATCAAAGAGGTACCTCCCGCAGAGAGCTCAATTATTAAACCTCTGCCATCTTGGAAAAAAGCCCTCCATCTTAAGCTCCCACATGGGTTTATCCATCCATCCATCCATCCATCCATCCATCCATCCATCCATCCATCCATCCATCCATCCATCCATCCATCCA
>JBAFTC010000005.1:3825612-3836420 GCA_037177435.1 Melanotaenia nigrans
GCTGCACATTATGTACATAGATTACTTTACTTACTTATATTTTACCTATAGTTTATATTATGTTTACTCTTTTGCATCCTCTTCTTAAATTAGTCTTTCTATATACTTTGAATATTTATGGCATTCGGTGTGGACGGCAAAGTAAGAATTTCGCTGTACAGGGAAACCTGTTTCCTTACTGTGCATGTGACAATAAACGCTTTGAATCTTTGAATCAAAACAGGAAAAGGGAACAAGGGAAAAACTGAATAGAGAAAGGTTTATAAAAGTTTAAACTTTGATTACTAACAAGCTGGAAACCAGCTGTAACTGGTCTTTAAGGTCAATCAGAGCTCCTCTGATGTCCACCTGCTGAACGGTGGCCTTTATTCCTCTGGACCCCATTGATCCTAAAACTTGAGACTTTTACCAGCCGTTGAAGGTAAACCCTGCCATTTGGTCGTGTGGGAGTGCTTTGCTGTTGCTATGGAGACGAAGTTGGTCAGCGGTGAGAATCAGAACATCAGGCGAGTCAGAAACCGTTCCTACAGCCATTACCTAGACCACATCCTGACCCCGACCGAGACCACATCCTGACCCTGACCACATTCTGACCCCGACCAAGACCACATCCTGACCCTGACCAAGACCACATCTTGACCCTGACCACATCCTGACCCCGACCAAGACCACATCCTGACCCTGACCCTGACCACATCCTGACCAAGACCCCATCCTGACCCTGACCCTGACCACATCCTGACCCTGACCGAAACCACACCCTGAACCTGACCGAAACCACACCCTGAACCTGACCAAGACCACACCCTGACCCTGACCGAGACCACACCCTGACCCTGACCGAGACCACATCCTGACCATGACCGAGACCACATCCTTAACCTGACCAAGACCACATGCTGAACCTGACCAAGACCACATCCTGACCCTGACTAAGACTACACCCTTAACCTGACCAAGACCACATGCTAAACCTGACCAAGACCACATCCTGACCCTGACTAAGACTACATCCTTAACCTGACCAAGACCACATGCTGAACCTGACCAAGACGACATCCTGACCCTGATCTCTCTTCAGAAATTTCTCTGAATAAAGGGTCGCCCCCTTTTTTTTCTTTTAAAATTTGTTCAGGCTCAGCGTCAACATCCTGAACAGTCATTATGTTGTGTAAATAATCTCGAGATATTAAAGAGAAGAGTTTGAGGAGTTTTCTGGTTTCAGCTGATTTGAGGTTGAAAAATTTGTGGCTGGTGTTTTGGTTAGGACCGCAGCCTCACAGCAAGCTGTTGGGGAGGTGGGGGTTTGAATCTGGGGGAGTTTGCATGTTCTCCCAGTGTATGTGTGGGTTCCCTCCGGGTCCTCCGGCTTTCTCCACCGCCCAAAGACATGCATGTTAGGTTAACTGGTCACTCTAAATCTCCCTGTGTGTGTGTGTGTGTGGATGAATGGTTGTTTGTCCCTGTCTGTGTTGGCCTGGTGACCTGTCCAGGTGTACCTGCCTCTCAATGTTAAATGCTGGGATAGAGTCCAGCTTACCAGCGACCTGTTATGGACTAAGCGGTACAGAGAGTGAACGAGCAGCAAACTGAGGCCAAATAACAGAGAAATTATGAAAAGATGATATTAAAGAGGAGAAAGCATGTTCTGGATATCCAGAATAAAAACTGAATAAGTAAATGAAGAAATCACAGCTCCTTTTATGGAAAGAGAAAAACCAATGAGGGGAAGAAAAAACCAGCTGGTGATGGAGTGAAGAGGAGAAGAGTACAGTACCTTTAACTCTAATGTCCGGATTGTGAGCTTTATTAAGGAAGGATAAAAGAGGGGAAGAAAAAAGATAGAAAGAAAGAGAGCATTTAGTTGGGAAAACAGAAAGTAGAGAAACAAAAACGAAACAGCAGAACCTGGACACCCATCCTGGATGATCCAGGTCGGACCGCTGAGGACGGATGGAGACACTCAGCGCATCCACGGATTACAAATCACTCATCTTTCCATCCGTCTGAGCTGCCCGATCAACCCAAACGTGTCCCGGGATACCCGCCTGACAGCTGCTGCCGTCTCCATAACCATCCAGGAGAAACTCACCGAGACCTGATCTGGTTTTATCTCACTGAACTGGATTATTGGATCCTCATCAATATAATAAAAAAGAAAAAAAATCAAAACAAATCTGATGAAGACGATGAAGACGATGAAGACGATGAAGACGGTTTCAGTATCGTGTATGAGAGGTTTTACTATAATGTGTGAATGATTTCAGTATAATATGTGAATGACTTAAATTTCACGTGTCTTTGAGAGGGTAATTCTGAATAATGTCTCATACTTTCTAGCCGAGTCTGTTTAGATTGCTGTTAGTATTTCTGTAGGTTAGCAGGTTAAGTGGTTGACTGGTCATCTGGTTAACTGGTTAGCTGGTCAGGATTGTGTGAGGTGAGTTAGAACAGATGTCCACCGGCTCGTGGTGAGAGTGGTGAGATGAGTTGTTGGAGAATCTGGGCTTCCTGGTAAAGCAGAGAGGTTTGTGGTGGTGTGGAGGACATGGCTGCTAGACTTTAAAAGTTCCCGTTCCAGAGAACGGCTGCAGCTGGACAGACAGTGCTGCTGTGCAGCTCTGAGAAGGCTTGTTTTCTTTCTACAGTCGTGTGGAAACATCGCGTGCCTCCCAGCAGAACAACAGGAATAACCAGGAATGTGTTTTCTAGTATCTGCAAGGTGCAGGACGATGATGCTGGTAGAAGACTTATACAACAGGTTGAACTTGGAAACAAAAGTAATGACACAAAGCCAGATTAGAGCTAAATCTCTTTGACACAAGCGGAATAAAAATAAAAACCAGACAGAAATGTTTTCATCACATACACAACTTTCCAGACATTGTTAGAAGCTGTATCTTTGTTCCTGTCTGCTGTCCACTCACCAATGTTGCAGTGCTCCCCCGTCCATCCCTGGTCACACTCACACTTCCCGTCCTTACACACTCCATTCTTGTTGCACAGTGGATGGCAGGCCTTCTGGTCACACACGGTTCCTGTCCAGCCGTCCTCGCAGCGACACACCCCGCCGTAACACATCCCATGGTTGCCACAGTCTACTTCACACACCTCTGTCAGACAAAGTGACAACAGCATGATGAGCTCGGTGGAACAGCTCCCTCATCAAACATGCTGCACATGCTGAGGAGAAAAACCTGACACTGTCTGCAGACTTGTGTTATTGGATGGAAGTACTGCACAGAGATGCTGTGTGGTAAATGAATCCCTCGCTTTCAGACAAAATCTGTTTTGATTTAAAGCCAAGAGAAATCAGGAGCTGGAGGGAGAAAAGACTGAAAGCTGAGGAAACTTCTGGAAAAAAACATGTTTTCGTTTAGGATTTTTGGGCCCTAGTAGCCTTAATCCAACAGTAGCTTGACAGGAAAGGGGGTACAGAGAAAGCAGGGGACGACATGCAGCCGGGACTCGAGCCTGGGCCGGCTGCTGTGGCCTCTGTACATGCGAGGGTTGCTGTTTTCTTTCCAAACACTTTTTATTGTATTTTCCTGTTTATTTAACACAAACACTTCAGCGTTACACACTTCTGCAAGCACACCCACTCACATGCAGGAAAGATGTTCAGCATCAAGTCTTTCCCTTCGCCTTACATGCTGGTCTTTCCAGGCCAACACAACCCGAACTCTTCCGCCATGGTACATGTTATTTCTTTACTTTATTCATTTGAAGGGGACGTATTACACACTAGACAAAGCTGAACTTTTAGAGGAATTTCCACATTAAACAGCTCTGACAAACATCATCTGGACATTTGTATCGACAGTGAGGATGAAATGATAAACATTCAGTGCAGATATCTGGAATATCATATGATGGGTTTGACAGGTTACACATCACCAGCCAGTGTACAGCTGTGTTTATTCTTTGCTTCTGTGCCTTTAAACAAGCCTGACTCCATCCCATCTATGTCTTCCTGGATATGGCCCCTCCAGACTTTTAATTTATCCACCCCTGAGTCTTTAGACGAGGTGAATATTGTATTGTTAATACATGGAAAATGTTGTAAATACGTGAAGGAATGTTATTGTAGTATCTACATCCACATCTAATCCCAGTACTACACATCAGCATCAGACAAACCAGAACAGTGGAGTTCATAACTGGCTGAAATTTTTATTATTAGTCCATAAAGGTTCATCTGACTGCAACAGCCTGCTGCTACACCGTCTGGAGGAATCCTCTGTAATGAAGGGGGCGGAGCTTAGGGTAAATCCAGACAGAGCTGGGGGAGAGGGGGGTGGTGGTGAGCTGATCCACTCCGGGATGGATGGTGGTCCAGGCTAACCATGCAGGCTCACACTCACACCTACCACACACAGCAGCATGGAACCAGCTCCCTCTCTGATTGTATCTTCAGTTATTAAATGTGAGCTAATAAACTGTGATCATCTAAAACCTGTGTCTGTCTGCAGAGAGATCAGAAAAATGTTTTTATGAACAGAAACCATCACTACAAGTTAAAATGAAATATGCCTCTGCTGGAAGGAGGAGGAGAAAGTGGATCAGGAAAAGCCTGATCTGAAAGCCAGTCTGTTACCTGTCAGTGTGTTGTGCTAGTTTACCTAGCTTAGCTTTCAGAGCCACTGTGAAAGAAACACACAGATGACAGCTCTGCTAAACTCTGATAATGATGATGGTTTTGACATGAGTACAATCAGTAGAACAGCCCAAGGCAGCAAAAAGAGCGTAAACAACACTTCCAGTTATCTCCTCTGTTTGCTTTTCTGACATGCCATCTGTTACTGATCTGCATTCCTCCTCCAGTCTCACCACATCAGCTCTGTGACTCCCTTTATCTCCAACTTTGCCAACACCACCAGAACAAAGACAGACGTCCTCCAAAAACTAAATCAGATAATGGTGGAGCCGTGTCTTCAAATGCCAATAAACAAGCTGATGAAGACTGTTTCACCATGTCAGACCTGTAGGAAGGCCTTGCCTTGAAGTGCTACTGCTGTAAATGTTTTTTCTCCAGCACCATGACAACAGATTATTTATTTATCTGATCTGAAACAAAAACAAAATTATTCCTTATCAATAGCAGAGGCTGACACCACCGCTACCTCTAATCAATGACTTAAAAATGATGCTGGATAAACTTAAGTAAGTCAGTTGTGTCCAGTTTAAGCAAATCATTTACAGGTTTATAAGGCGATTCCTCATTATCGTTCTTTCTCCAGTGGATCTAAAATGCTGCATCGAAGTTTCTGATGAGAACTAGCAGGAGAGATCATGTTTCTCCAGTTTTAGCTTCTCTTCATTGGTTCCCAGATAAATTCAGGATAGGATAGGTGCATACTGTGGGAGTTCAGGTTTTCTGTTTACGTCGGTCGGTGGTTATCAAGTATGTTTGGATCTAAGTTTCTCTTCTTCATGAGGGGACTCGCCACCACTGTTTACAGGCAGATGGGAAGACGCCCGTCTGAAGAGAGTAGTTCACTCTGTTTAAAAGCTCAGGCTCAAATACAACAAAAAATGTTTTAAAAGTGATGTGGGAATTGGGTCTAAAAGGCAGGTCGTTGGGTTCAGCTGGGAGAAAACTGGACCAGCATCTTTGCATCAACCAGGACAAACTCTCCAGTGTTTCCTCGGGTAAAAGCAAAGCTTCAGGTCTGTTAACAATAACATTTAGTTGAGATAAAAGACTGAATCTAATAACACTGATCTTATTTCTGAAGTGGTCTGAAAGTCCTCACATTTAGTGTCTGATGCAGGCATGGAGGACTAAAATCTGTGTTTATTAAAAGATCAGTGGCTTTAAAAAGGTCATTTTTATCTGTGATGAGGGTTGAGAAGCAGTTTTCTGGCCTGTTTTACTGAAATATTGTAGAATTTGAGTTGTTCCCTCAAATTTTCATGATGTACTGTTAATTTTGTTCTTCTAGATTTTCTCTCTGCTCTCCTGCAGCTTCGTTTTAACTCTTTAAGTTCCAGGCTTCTCCCCGGTGTTCTGGATTTAGTTTCTGATGGTTTTAAGTGGAGCTGCTGGGTCAACGGCTGATTTTAGTTTGTTGGTAAAATGATCTATAATAAAACCACATGAAGCAGGTCAAATCTGAGCAGGAGTTTGGCCCAAAACTTATCGTTTCCTAATACTTCTCACCGAGGCCTCCTGTTGGCTAAAACTGGTGATGTTAAAAGACACAGTAGTGGTCTGACACAGCCAGGTCAGCAACAGAGGACACACCAGTGGACAGACCATAGGTTAAGGACCAGGTTCAGGGACACACCAGGGACAGGCCATAGGTTAGGACCAGGTCCAGGGTATAGGCCGTGTATCATGCTGTTTAAAACCAATTCTATTTAAAATGTTTACAAACTCGCTGGTGTAGAGATCAATGCTGTTATCAGTGTGAGGGGTAAAATCAGCAGGATAATAAAACAGGAAGGAGAGACTGGTGGTCTATGAACTGTGCTGGATAAAAAAACAAATGAATGATGCTCAAATGAAGAATAGTTTAATAATGAAATGAAGAATAGTTTAATAATGAAATGAAGAATAGTTTAATAATGAGAATATTTGTGCTGATATGGACTGTTCAGCAGTCGAAGCTGTTCTGCAACGTTTTTACCTCCACTGATAGAAAATAAAAAGTTTTAATTTGGGGCTTCTGAGGCTTCACCCTGAGCCTTTCTGAGTACTGACAAATAAAAATTACACACCTAAAGAGCAGTCCGGCCCGGTCCAGTTCTGGTCGCAGGTACAGGTGCTGGTCTCTGCGTTATAGGTCCCGTGCCCAGTACACTGATCCGGACACATGGCCTTGGCGATCTCACAGCTGGCTCCGCCCCATCCTGGCTGACAGTGGCACTCACCATGAATACACACCCCATGGGTGGAACAACTGGGGTCGATGCAGTCCACTGGAGACCGAGGTAGAGGGAAGTATTAAATCCCCAAACATGCATGTTTGGTAAATCATAGTAAATTGTAGGAGTGACCCCTTATGATTATTCTTACCTTCCTCACAGTTTTCCCCCTTATAACCAGTATTGCAGATGCAGGCGCCCATGATGCATATCCCATGGCCTCCACAGTGGATGTCAATGCACTGATTGGACGGCACGTCGCACTCAGTGCCTTTCCAGCCGCTGTAGCACTGGCAGCGGCCGCGAGAGTACTGGCCATTCCCACTGCACAGCACTGGGCAGGAAGCTGCATCAGACACATCGGGAGAGAGTTCACTCACTTACACTTACTGCCTGGTCTAAGTCGCAGCACAAGATTACCCTAAAATCTACCGTCACTGTACAAATAACTTCTTACACATAAACCCAGTAAACTGCTAGGAAACCAACTCTCTAGAGAGTTAAAGCCACGTTCTCCACCTTGTCAGGGTGGAGAGAGGAGGCTGCCCTGCTCCTTTGAGGTCTCAGTATAGATTCATCTGAGTGGAACTAAAATGTGATTGATGAATCTGATTGGAATTACTCGATCTCTCTCTGCGTGAGGAAGAGTGTTTATCCATTTACCTCTCGAACAGTCCGGACCCAGAAATCCTGGGAAACAGTGGCAAATTCCTGAGAGACAGTCTCCGTTTCCATGGCAATTCTGAGGACACTCCATAACTGACTCTAATTATGAGTGCGACAGAAAGGTACAGAGAGAGAGAGAGAGAGAGAGAGAGTTAAAATAAATAGAACGGAAATATGACTATAGCTATGCTAACATAGCTATGCTAACATAGATCTGCTAACATAGCTATGCTAACACAGATCTGCTAACATAGCTATGCTAACATAGATCTGCTAACATAGCTATGCTAACATAGATCTGCTAACATAGATCCGTTCTCATTCCTCCTGTAGGTCTGTAGAGCCGCTGGACGAATGTCATTCATTCTGACGTAATAAAAACAAGTCAGCTCTTATTTAAACAAAACTCTACGTTATCACTGTGTATGAATGAACTTCCCTAACACCTGGAATCTTCCCTGCAACCCTGGAATCTTTATTTTCTTATGGGTATAGCGGAACTTTATCACTCCAAGGAAACATAATTTTATAATAATGGTGTAGAAATGAGCTATAGTTTAGACTATTGTGGAGACTTAACGCAGACAAACAGATCTTTTCCTTTCCTCATCTTAACACGGTGGGTCTAAGCTCAGTAGTTATTTCTAACAGTCCTTAAAATGGAAAATAAACTAACAGCTTTAAGATTAATTCACTTTCTGCATTTTCCTAAAGATATGTCCTCAGTGAAGAGACCCGGTCCTACAGACATGTCTCACCTATGACGATAGTGTTGTAGGAGACTTGTTCAGTGTTACGTCCATCGTTGTAAAACGCCAGATGCCAGATGCCTGTGTCCAGATACTGGATGAAGCCAGCCTCGTGCACGTTGACTGAGCGCGTGTGTCGACCTCCTCTACTGGACTCTTCATCAGGATAACCAGCCAGGTGTGCATATACCAAGTCTGAGTCACTGAGTGCCCGTTTGTCTTTGGAAATGAGACGACTGCCGTCCAGCAGCTCCACAAAGTCGTACTGAAACACACAAACGGAAATCTCCGTCACAATACATTCGTTTTCCATACTTAGATGTAGGTGGTATGAAACATTCACCAAAAACAGTCAATAAGAATAAAAAGAAATGAAAACACAGTCAAATAAAGGGATGGAGAAGAAGAGATCTTTAAACAATAACCTGAATATATTTTCCAAGCAGTGCTCATGTGAAAAGACGGTCCACACATCCGGAGCCGCCGCTGCACGAACTCAGCATTTCTCTGACTGTTCAAGTGGCTGATTGAGCGCAGAGATCTTCCAGGTGTGTGTGTGTGTGTGTGTGTATGTGTGTTAGAGCTATGGAAATAATGTATTCTTTTATTTAATCAGAATACAAAGGAAAGCTGATTAATTACATACTGACGTGTTATAAGTCCTGTTTACGTTGCTGCGTTTTTTTCTCAGTTATCCTGTGACGTAATTTTCGGTCTTTTATAATTTCATACTTTTAGTTTCATTCATACATTAGACCTTAGACTGTATATAATAGATGGACGGAGCCTCTGTGACGTCACCCGTAGGTTTCTGAAGAGCAAAAGTGAAGCTTGTTCGCCCCTAATTATGCCGAATTTCAAGATTAAATAACATCCAAACGGATGAGTTAGAAAAAAATTCACCCCCTCACAGCTGTCTTGAAGGTAAACTTGACCTATTAATCTTAAAATGGATTTTTGTACCAGACTTTAAACATGTTTATTTCTGCTGTGAAGATGGTCTTTTTAACATGGAAGTCGATGTTGGTTTGCTCTGTTTTGGAGCCAGACCCCAGCGGATGAAGGGGGAACTGCAATGTTTTTGCTCTTCCGCATAGGATTCACATTTTACAGGCGGAGGTTGCTGCTTGGCACCGACACAGACATGGAAGAAAAAAGTAATTGGTCCTCGGTTCACAAAAGGGAACTGAAGCAAGAAAAACAAGCAAGAAAAAAATGGAAGAAACATGAACGCTGCACATCTCCACCAGCTTCAGCTTTTACTTCTACCAGACCTGTGACCACACCTCTGACTGGAAACATGCTCCAGTCATCTCCTCTGATATGTGGCCAGACATTAGGCATCAGATCTTAAAGTGAACCATGTCTGGAGAAGTTTAAACTGCATATGATGCAGCCATGCGCTTCGTGTTTGGGAAACCAACCTGTGTATGTGATGGTGGTAGCCCTTTGCGTCCATACACCCCGACCAGAGCGTCTTTTTGGACAGAGATGTTGAATTTGAAGAACTGTGGTTGGTCAATGTACAGCTGTGACCTCCAAAACACACCTTGGACAAGAAAAAACGGTCATAATCTCACATCTGAACATCTCACAATTCCCCATTGAGAACACAACATATCAATCAATGTATTTATTTAACGGATCACAGTCCGTCACACCGTTGCTTTACAAGTAAAAACACACAGAATATCTTTATCCCCAAAGACTGCAGCATACTAGCCACCATGGTCTCACGACAGGAGTTAGAAACCACAGCAGGTAGTTTATATCAGCCATGGCCAATGCTTGGGTTTAGAGTCACGTGACAGGCTGGAGGTCATCCTCTTCATGGGCATACTGCTACTAACATGCAACATGGCATGGGATATGAGAACATGCTGGAACAGGCAGGGGCTGGGGTTCTGCAGGTTTTAGATATTTCCCTGCTGCTGCACACCTGACTCAGACCTTGATGTCTAGCTCTGCACAACGCTGCTAATTACACACTGATCTGAGTCAGGTGTGCAGCAGGGAAATGGGTTTCTTCTCATGATGAGCAGATAAACCATCACAGCACGTTTTCCTCAAGGCAGCTCCACCTCCCATTAACCAGAAAACTTTGTCGTCTTGTTTAGTCTGTCCTGTCAGAAACACAGAAACAGTCACACTGAAACCACACAACATGTGTGTGCATGTTTTAACCTGGCGGGACGTCCTGTATGACTCGTCTCCCCACGTCCACCTCCCCCGTGTCTATGGTGTTGTTCTCTAGAAGAAACATCCTCCCTGTAGGAAGAGAAGCAGATACACCTGAGAGCCAGGTAACCATGTGCTCATGTGGAATAATGTGTCCGGAAATCTGAGTTAATGCTGCTCGTTGACATCCACACATCTCACATTTTATGCATTTAACAAATATAAGTGGATAGCATCCCACACACACACACACACACACACACGTCATGAGTCCAGTTCACTTCTGTAAATTCTGCTGTAACAGCAAATAAAATAACTTTACTTCAACTTTTTGGAAACTAAATG
>JBAFTC010000005.1:4000272-4010558 GCA_037177435.1 Melanotaenia nigrans
CAGGCTGTCAACATGGTGCTCTATGAATAACCTCATACTCAACAGCTTCAAGACAAAGGCGCGGGTTATCTATTTAAGGAGGAAGAAACCAGACATTCAGCCCATTTTCATAAACGGGGTCGAGGTGGCGAGGTTCTCTGGCCTAAGGTCCTGGGCATGCACATTGATGAGGACCTGTCTTGGAAAATAAACACCACAGCACTGCTGAAAAAAGCCCAACAGCAACTGTATTGTTTCAGGATCCTCAGGAAGATCTACCTGGTGGAAAAACTGTTAGTGTCCTTCTACTGCTGCACCATAGAGGCAGTGATGAGCCATGACAGTTCACTGTGGTTTGCCAGCTTAACGGCAGCAGAGAGGAAGGCACTGCAGAGGGTCATTAACTCTGCCCAAAACTGATCTGTTTTAGCTTCTATCTCTTGAAGACATTTACAAGACACGCTGCCTCAGGAGAGCCTACAGTATCTTCAGAGGCCCCTCCCACCCTGGTCACCATCTATTTGAACTGTTGCCCTCAGGGAGGCGTTTTAGGGTCATAAAAGCAAAAATGAACAGACTGAAAAACAAGTTTATCCCACAGCTGTCACATCCCTGAACTGCCATGAAGTATGGACTCATTTCAGTGAAATTGAGCCTGTGAGATAATTCTTGCTGTCTGTAAAATATTAAATGTATTTTATTTTATCATTATTTTATCAGGATTGTGTTTTTCTTTGTGTTTTTGTTGTTCCCTTTGCAATGACAATAAAGTGTATTCTAATTCTGATAAGGCACTCCGGTGAGAGCTAGCTAATATGACGGCGGTCCCATGAAAAAAAGTGACACCTGTCCGGAGGATCAGGCTGCAGGTATATGAAAACATGTCAACATGGTTTAAATGCAATATCCCTGCAAACCCTACACTGTGCCTACTAGGTGACTTGGGTGACAGTAACATGGTAATTAAGTCTGCACACATGATCCTCACTGTCTTCTGCATTGCAAAGAAAAATATCCTTGTGAACCAACCTTGAAAACCAGAAATAATATATGTATTCAACATGTATTACATATAAAATATGCTTATATAATGTTTGTATTAAAACATGCACTTTTGGGAGAGGCCTATGTGGGTCTGAGGGTGGTGGGCCATGGGTCTGAGCTCTCCCTCTGTCCTCCTCCCCCTCCTCTCCTTCCCCGCATGTGGTGGGTGGGTGCCTTCTGGGGTTGGTGATGGCTCATTGGCTGCTGTCGCTGTGCATCCTGGTCGTGGAAACAGCTTTCTACTATCCTGTCCTGCCCTGGAGGGCCTCCCAGTGGCTGTGGACTACTGAACAAGGTGTATGCTCATCAAGCAGGACATCTCTATCTTCTTTGACTTTTTCATTTCACTTTTTACTTTATTTCCATCCACTAATGTGCAGCGTTGAGAGTTAGAATTTAAGTACAACTGCTTCCCACATCTAGAGATGGGTCAAATGATGAGCAGAATTTAATTGAGATTAATACAGAAGAATTATTATCATTAATATGCCATATTAGAAATGAATGAAAAACAGCCTCATCAGCATCCTGGAACTTGACACTCATTGAACCATATTAAAGGGATCGTCCGGTGGGAACCAAAAGCAGGGAACCAACGTAGTGACTTCCAAGCAATGACAAATGAATCACAGATTTGCTACATTTATGCATATCTGTCCCTATTCAGCAGAGCAGTCTTCACACTCCTCAGCCGCTAATTAGCACTGGTATATGTTCATGGGCTCAAATGGCCCCATGAGGGCCTGTAATTTCTCCTTGTGGTTTCCAGCACAAGGGGACACAAAGATGTATATCCATTTGTTGGTGTGCTAGCACATACTATACACAAGCTACTTCAACACTAATTACGATGGACTAATCATTATCAATCACCATTCGCTGAAATTTGTCCATTTTTACTGTATTGTATCAACAGAACGATCCAATGCTACATGTATTAAGTGTTATCTGACCTTCCCTTGGGTAAACATAAGATGTCCAAGGGTCAGTAAATGCAGCATGTAATGTTCTTCTATATGTTGTTCTAAATCAAATCTATCATGTTCTAGATCATAATTCAGAATTCATACATCATTATCTCACCCACCATCTCCATGGTGATAATTTCTGTCCTAAAACCAGCAGATGTGACGACTGAAGTTAAACAGCCAACTTTGATGATGAAACTCTGATAAAACTGATGATCTGGATAAAAACAGGATTTTCCTTTTATCATTGCAGTGTGAGTGCTTGTGCAACAGTGATAAAAGTCCTGCAGCATCACACATATATACGCACACACACATACATATAGATGCATGGTGGCCCTGAAGTGCAAATCGTATCAACACATCACTAAGCAAAACAACAAAATTAACAAACACAATGACAAATTAAAGAAAACACAGTAACATTGACCGACCGGAAGAGGTAGGTACCAGTGTGCAACATTAGACATCGCTGACTGGACGAGGACATGGGTCGGCTGTTAAACCTTTTGCTCGTTCATGGTTTGGAGAGGAGGAATTTATTGGCCAAACTTCGGAAAAGCAGTCGCCAAACTTTTGCAGCGTCTGTGGCAAGAGGCTTCAAGAAATATGTAGTATCAGAGAAACTCCACAACCTTTGGGTTGTTAAGTTAATGAGCATAATTAAATGTTTATGTTGCTAATGGAGTAGCTCACTATATATACCGCTGTGCATTAGCGGTTTCCAGACCTTTGCAGGTCTTAGCACTTCCACGACTGAACCATTAATAAAGAAGTAAATTCATTACTGCTTTCAGCGCAGTTTTGGGGACACCCGACTCCTGTTAACGTCTACACTTTCAGGTTTCATTCTCACAAGTAAACTGTCAAAAACCCGTCTAGAACATGCTGAAAAGAAAAGTCCCCACCGTGATAAACTCACCAGAGAAGTGAAGAGTCGTTACGATGCAGAACACTAAATATTAATAAGTTAGATCATTACAATCTGCCGTATCAAACAGGTATCAGGTATCGAACCGATACCATGTTCTGAACCACTGGATGCCTCCGAGGTGTGAAGACTTGTGAGAAGCAAGCTTTTGTGGAGGAGTATCTCAGGTGGTACATCACTGACAGAAACTACAAAATCATTCAGTGGTTATTAATAACCCGTCTGCTGTTAATTATAAAAAATATAATGTAGTGTTTAAATGTAATGCAAAATTCTAAGCTCATTACTCAATATGAATTCATTTTTTTTTATCATCACAGCAGCGGCTGACAGTGTGAAACCTTCAGATATTAATGAAGTTGCTGATTGAGTAGCATCCCTACGATCTGATGAGCAACAACAAATTATTACCTGATCAGATATCAGATTTAACTGGCTTTTTCCCTTTTAAAATCTAATTAATTCTTCCAGTTGCTACGTCCTCATCTTGTCCCCTTCTAGTAAAATCTGGATAAAATGCCACAAAGAAAATATCTATATAATAGTTATTTTGAGACAAGTTGTTTACATTCATTATGCACAATGACCTCGAGTAATCATAAAGTCGCTTCAAAGGGTCATCATTTTAAAAAAAGCACTGTGAATGGTTTTGTGTATGAGCGGTCCCGTATAAACACCTTGGGCCAAAGCCCTGACCACTTCAGAATTAGGGAGCACGTTCAGGCCAGATCTAAGCCCATAAGGAAGCAACTGACGGCAGAAGGAGAGCAAAACGCTTGGCTTTTAGACCGATTATCGCCTTGATTCTGAAGGTTTGTTTGGAGAGGTCTTTGATTATCATTATTAATATAAGTTCATTGGGAATCTCCCAGGACATGATGAAGTCTGCTTGGCCAGATCCTATTTGTTCCAGAGGTATTTGCATTAATCCAGGTCTCTCTGCCCGACACAGATGAAGCAGAATCTTAGCAAGCATTGGTGTTCTTGGCTTCCACTGAAGTTTCCGGAGTCTCGTAGGTCTCCAAACAAGTCCATCCAAAACTGAGACCCGAGGATACATTAGATTTAACGTGGCTATACTCTTGGCTTTTGTTTGGTTTATAGTGATTTAGGAAATGCCTCCCCTATTCTATTTAAGGTAGTATTCATAATATGCTTCAAATAAAACAAACAAAATAATGCTTTTTACTTTTCCATAGTGTCATGTTTGCTGCTCTGCTGGGCCTCCAGTCCCTCATCAAGCTCATCTGCTCCACCTGTGGCACCCTTGATTACCACGCTACCTGCACCTTTGCTCTGCCCTACTTAAACCCTCTCTCTTTCATGCTTCCCTGCCAGATGGTCATCTAACTTCCCTGTGAGATATCTTGCAGTAAATCCTTGTCTTGTTCTAGATCTCTGTTGCTGACCTTGCTACCACACCTGGACTCCCTGTTGCCTGATCCCCTGCCGGACTTACCTGATCTCTGCCTACCTGGAATTGACCTCTTTCTGGACCGACCACCTCTTTCTGCCTAGCCCCACTTCCTAAACCTGCTCCCTTCCTGCCTCTACTCTTCAGCGTCAAATAAACTGCTCAAACTCATCACCGTGTGTGGGCTGAATTTCCGGGTCTTCCGTTGACGATCGTTACACATAGACAAAGTCTTAAAAAATGAAAACATATTGGCGTATTCTTTGTAACTGGACAATGAAAACCACTAACTTTGACCACAGACGCTGAAGGTAATTAATATGGAACGATAGTCAATTGAACAACAAAATGTTATAAAAATCAGCAATGCTCAGCTTCCACTGTACATCTCATCCAACAGACACAAATGTACCCACCATCCTCTTCTGAGAGAAGACCATCACAGCTCTATGCACTGATTTCCTGTTGAGGATCCTTAACTGTGGCTTAATGAGGCAGCATAATAGTCCGTATGCACATGACTCAGGGTACATTGTATTGTTCTCCCATTCTCCGTCTCGAGGTCTGTATGTTAGTCTCATTAATATCACACCAAGACTCTTGGCACAGTTTATAACTGTTTGTGATTGACACTCAGATCCAGTATCACCTCGTATGTATGTCCTGAATCAAAATGTTCTTGGATAGCAGCAGCTACGTTTGGATCACCTTGACGTCCATCTTGAAAAATGACCCACAGGCAGAATAACTCCTGGTTAAAAAGTCAACCGTCATCCAATCAGCAACGTCTCATGTTGCACACTGGTACCTACCTCTTCCGATCGGTTAATGTAACTGTGTTTTTGACGTTGTCATCGTGTTTAGTGATTAATTGATGTGATTTGCCATCATATATATGAACGATTCACATGGCTGCCATCTGGTGATGAAAAGTGGTAACAGATTGAATTTCACTGTCCTGGTGCTGAACTGTTCACAGTTTGAGATAGAATCCAGCAGACAGAGACGCTGTTTGTACACTTTACCCAGGAACAGTTTCCATCAAACACACCGTGGGATGAATGCTGCTCCAATATTCATCACTGTGCTGGACTATAGATATTTATTCTATTAACAAACTACACAGTATTTAGTATATCTAATCTCACTGATTCCTGTGAACTCACTGCATAATTTTAGTGGTTTGAAAGAGTTTCACAGTCAATTTAAGGGAGCCCAAAGATTTGTGTGTTCATGATCGTATATGGGCTGGTCTGGAATAAAATCCCGGGACTGACTTTTTGGCCCTCTGCCTTGTCGAGAGACTTACATGGAAGAAAAAGAAATAAAAAGTAAATAGCAGTAGGAAAGAGCAGACAGTGCTGTAGAGATGACACGAGGTCATGTCAAGCAATTCCTCGTCACAGCCACACTTGGCCAGAAACTAGCAGCAAATGCTTTTAACACTCATTTAATTCCCCCAAGACAAACCCAGAGAGGAGAAGATGCAGCCAAAGCAAGTCAACCACGCACTTCACAGGCCTCCTAATAGCTTCTTTCACATTTAATACACAAAATTAAGAATGAGACATCCAGAAATGGTTTCTTTCTCTCCTACATTTTACCAACCAACTAAAAAAAAAGGAAAGGAAAAAATATTCCTAACAATTTCAAAATAGATTCACACACACATTTTTCTTTCTTTATAAAAAAATAATAGCTAACAAATGGCCATAAAGGAATAAAGGAGTATCCTCTGTGGACTGCATGTTGGTGTGGTGGTTGCCTCACAGCAAGAAGGTCCCTGACTCTGTGTGGAGTTTACATGTTCTGCACTTATATGCATGAGAACTGGCTTCCTCCCGCAGTCTAAAAACATGTGTTAGATTAACTGATGATTCTAAATCAATCCTAAGAGTGAGTGTGCACATGCATGCACTGGCAACCTGTCCATGGTATACCTGCCTCTCGTCTCATAGCTGCTGCGACAGGCTCCCCCTCCCCCCAAACTGGATTAAGTGCGTAGAGAAAATGAATGGATAAAGTATGCGGACATGATGGTGTCTATCTCTGAGAGAAAAATGAGGAACATAATCCTAAAAATATACCTGTGTTAATGAAAAGAGAAAAATCGGATGAGAGGTTGTGATTAGCACAATGTAAGCCATGCGGACAGGAGATGGAGAGATTCAGCGATCAGAATCTGTTGTCCGACAAACGTCTGCAATGCAGCTGCACCAGTAGCTTCAGTCTGCATCGTAAGCAGCTGCTGGCCACATGTGCAGTGTATCTCATTGTGTCTGCATCGGCGAAACACATAAAAAAGTTTTACATAGTTTGTCTCATCTGCGCCCATGCTTACGAGGCGCCTTGAATGCATCATCACTATCTTCTGGCGTTTAGTTAGGTTAACAGAACGATGTTTGTGCTAAAGCGTCTGATGTGTCTGATGTTCACAATCGTCCTTTAGACAGAAATAAACCAAATCGGTCATCCGGGCCATGGAAGTCGTACAAGTTTAGTAAAATCAACTGGACCCATAAATAGAAGTCCAGGACCTTTTATTTGAGCTCTACAATTAATCTAAGATAGTCATGTGAAAAAGAAAGTTTAGCTTTTAGTTTAAATCTGTCAGAACATAAATCACCTGCTACTTAGCTGTGAAATAATGTCAACAAGCTCAGATGAAGAGCAACGCCATGCAAATTAAAATGATTATTTATTTAACTAAATCTGAACTGAAGAGCAGAGTGTGAAAAACCAAGAACGCGCCATGATTCAGTAACAAATGAAATTATATTATCAGAAATAACGTAAACATTTTCCAGATGTGTAGGAATGTTGCTCCACCCATCTTTCCAACGTTGTTTCAGGACGTTGAGGTTTGAGGCGAAGGTTTCTGCAGCTTTTTGAGGATCCCACTGGGTTGACGTCTGAGGGCTTAACAGTCTCGTGTTAGCTGAAAAAGCTAATACTTACATACAGGTAACTTCTAATGATCCATTATCCCTATCATAATTCAACCCTGAAGTTTAATTCACACACTTGCAAATGTGCAATGCTATTCTGGACTAATATATGCATGTACATACATACACCCATACGTAGCTGCATGTGTCTCTACCATTGTATTCCTTTCACTCCCCATCGTGTGTGTGTGTGTGTGTGTGTATGTGCTCTAACAGCAAGTGATGATCACAGATAACCTTTCTCAGTATCCGTTCACTGACTCTATCAAACCCATTTCCAATCTGTGTGTGTGTCCAGATGCTGAAACCAGATGCTTTCCTTCAGACTGCAGGCGCCTCCGATGGTGACAGAAAGCGGACGCATGCAAGGTTATTGGCAACACACACACACACACACCCACACACACACACACACACACACACACACACACACACACACAAACAGAGAGAGAGAGTGAGAGTGAGACAGGTGGACACTTATGTCACATTCTATAAAGTATGATATACCATTGCCTAAATAGAGAATAAATCAACATCCCACTAACAGCCAGGCAGGCCTTTACTCTGAAGTAATTAAAGTTAAAATAAAAGATCTGTTTGCGTCTCATCAGCAGCAGGTTATAAGTGTTGGCACAACACTATTTTCAAAATGATATTCTGATCCTGAACCCCTATAAAAGTCTAGGCTCTACTGAATCTCAACCATAATTTGATGTATTTTAACACTAAGAGAATATTTGTTTGGTCTCTTATAATCATTCCTGTTATGGCAGAAAGTCTTTAAACCAGCACTGAAAATCTAAATACATGAAGTGTTTGTGTTCAGATTCAGATCATTGGTATTAAGTGTTTGCTAGCATTTACTAATGAATTTCTCTATTAAATCTTTATAAATCATAAAGCCTGACTCTCAATTAGTCCCAAGTACCTGGCACATCTTTGCACTGATTACCACTGTTACAGTTTAACTTTTATCCATCAACATTCTTACCCAGAGCAAATAGTACCAACATTGGCCTTGTTTCCCTTCCTCTATGCTGAACTAGCTACTTCTCTGTGGATCCTTCTGACAGGAATTAGTCTTTTATTTACTTAAATTGTTGCATACTTCAGAACAACAAAGAAAGCAGATAAAAGAAGTAAGACACCTGGTAGACAAGAGTTCCTCACAGCCATTTATAAAGTTTCAGCTCTATAAATGGCGGTGAGCCGCTGCATGCACTGCCTCGCACATTTAACAGACACACAAACACAACTAGAGTGTGTTCACACGGTGAAACAAAAACTCTCTTACACACACACTGTCACACACACTGCGTCTTCAAAGTGAAGAAATCATAAATAAATGATGTTGCTCAGTAATGGAATATTGCCCTGTTGTTGTGGGAACAAGAGCAAGGTTGCCTTGACAACCATGAGGACCATGTAAGGTCATCTGCAGCTGTTGCTTTGACTCTTCCTTTGCAGAAGCTGATGGGATATGAGGTGGTGACTGGATTGTGTGTGGTATTTCTATATTGCTAAGCAAATAGAATAAAACTTTATGACATCATCACTAGCACAGGTGACAGAATATAAGCAGCTAGCTCTGGAAGGCTTTTTATAGCCTTTGGAAGTGATAGAAACTTAACTTTGCTCCAGTCTGGTCTTAAGCTTTTACATTTATGCCCAACTTAAAGTCCCATCCCAGTCATCAAATCCCTGAATACCCGTCATCAAAATTGTGGAGAAAAAACAAGAACAAAAAGCAAACAAACAAACAAACAAAAGAAAAAACAAGAAAAGATCACGAATCCATGTGCCATGAACACGCCTCCAGACCCTCTTTCTTTTTAGTGAAAGGGCAAAGTGCATAGGCCAGTCCCATATCTTCATCCACCAGAGGATGAGTCGGGGCTTCTTTGGTGACTGCTGCTGTGCGTTGTAGTTCTTTTGAACCAGAGAGGGATTCTCATTACCAGGAAACAAAAGTATCTTTTAAACTGGAAGGATGATTGGAAGGGTTCTCATTTTATATATATATATATATATATAGTACATAGAGTTGAAATCACTTAGTTGTGATAATATTTCATAAAATCTAGATCTAAAAAATGTCTCATCTGTGCCACCCTTTTCCTGGTCAGTGGTCCTGCCTGGCCCTAATCAGACTTTTCTAGGCCTGACCCTGCATAGCTAACTCTGTCTACCACCAGCCAGCTACCATGTTTGAGAAGGTCCTGCCAAAAACTATACTTTAGGGTAAATATGTGATGCTGTGAACCATGAACCGCTGGTTTCCTCCTCAGCTGAACTATAAGCAAACACAAGTAGAGAGAAAAGCTGATCAGCTGATCCCCGACAGTCATCATGATTCATAACATTCAATAACATGAGAGGGAGAGGAGGAGCAGACACAGAGCAGACCAGAGAGACACTAGACCAGCTACGTTTGTGCACAATGCAGAAAAAGCAAAAAAAAAAATAAAAAAAAAGCCAAGAAATTGTGGTTTAAACACCATTATCCTCCACAGAGGTGACGCTCGTGTTATTCCATCAATGTTCTTTTTATTCTAAAATTTGTTTTAGACGACCCTTGGGACCAACTTTGAGCCAATTGCACAAGTCTCCATCAAAACTGGCATATACCAAAAAGATGCTCTATCCCCGCTGCTATTCTGCCTAGGCTATAGCTACCGACTCAGGAATGGGGCCACCGTCAGTCACCTTCTCTACATGGATGACATCAAGTTGTACGCTAAGAATGAGCGAGACATTGACTCACAGATCCACACAACCAGGATCTACAGCAGGGACATAAGAATGTCATTCGGACTGGAGAAATGTGGCTGTAATTGAAATTGAAATTAATTTAATGGACAGCCCCTTGAGATGCAACATCTCGTTTTAAGGGGGTCCATGAGAACAAAAAGTACACAACACAAGATGACATATACATACAAGCAAGCATACTACATAAAAAACCCATAATAATAATAATAATAATAATAATAATACACAGT
>JBAFTC010000005.1:4027942-4039525 GCA_037177435.1 Melanotaenia nigrans
CCCCCCCCCCCCCCCCCCCCCCCCCCCCCCCCCCCCCCCCCCCCCCCCCCCCCCCCCCCCACCACCACCCACTCTCAAACTGAAAAATTAAAGAAAATAGTGTTGCACCTGAAGGAGCTGTAGGAGGACAGAACCCGTTAGAGCCCAAAAGAACTTTCACCATGTTGTATGTTGCATGTTGTATTTTTATTCTTTGGTTAAACTCAGCTAAATGTGAATATTCTGTGGAAATAAAAGTAACTTGACTTGATGTGATTTGCGTAGAACTCCATGTATCTTTGCAGCTCTTTACTGTTTAAATGTCAGTTCAGTATTGGATTGTTTAAGAGATAAAAATATATTTTGTGCCCAGAAAAAAGCCCGCATTCAGCTCAGGTATGGTCGGGGAATATCCAACCTTCAAACTTTTATCCCTTTTACTTATACCAAAATCTCACCATCCCAAATCCAGTAATGATGTCAGGCCTCTGCAAATGTACAGAGCATCTAATTCGGGATTGTAAAATGGTAAATGGTCTGTATATACTGTAGCACTTTTCTGTACCTGGAATGATACCCAAAGCGCCTTACATTATACATCACATTCACCCATTGATGGCAGAAGCTGCCATGCAAGGCGCTAACCCCAACCCATCAGGAGGAATTTGGGGTCTTGCCCAAGGACACCTCGACATGATCTTGACAGGCCGAGGATTGAACCAGCAACCCTCAGGCTACAAGACGACCACTCTGTCCACTGAGCCATCTCAAATAGTAGAGCCTCTTACTCCATACAATTTGCTTATCGAGTCAACTGGGGTGTTGAGGATACTGTACTTACTTTACTAGATATAATTCATTGTCATCTAGATAAAGCAAATGCCTGTGTCCGTATTTTGTTCATGGATCTCCCTTCAGCTTTTAACACTGTTCAGCCCCATCTTCTTTGGAGGCTGCTGTGTGATTTCAACCTGAGTGACAGCCTGGTTCTCTTAGTTTAGGACCTTCTAAGAGACCGGCCTCAGAGAGTATGCATAAATAACATCTTCTCTGACACTCTTCTGATCAACACAGGTGTTCTTCAAGGGTGTGTGCTATCTCCTTTGGTCTTTTCCATATACATAAATGAAATACAGTGCAACAGCAGGGTATACCAAGGTAGTTTGTTTAAAAGGTAGTAGGAGAGAAGGGAGTACATGGCCCATACTCACCTTCATGCCAGTCAGCATGAAGGGTGAGGATGTGAAACTAGTCAGTCATTTCAATTACCTTGTAACAATAATAGATTATCAGTTGTCTTTCCAGGTAAATGTCAGCTATGTTTACAAAAAAAGGAGCCAGTGCCTCATTCTTCTCAGGAAAATGAGGAGTTTTCACAGCAGCCAGCACCCTTTGACCATGGGCTGCAAATCATAAATCGTGAGTGTTTTAACATATAATTTTGTGTCCTGGTTTGGAAACCTCTCAATTAAACAAAAGAAGAAACTGATGCAAATCTCTAACGAGACCACTAAGATCACTGGACAAAAACATCTGTCACTACATCAGCAAATACTAAACAAAAAAGCAATCCAGATTTATCAAGGCCCCACCCATCCTCTACATTCTGTACTTTGGCTGCTGCCACCAGGACGTAGACTGATGGTTTTACTGGCCAAGGGCTACAGTAATTCCTTTATTCCATCAGTAGTGGCATCTGAAATAAGAAACTGTTTTAGTTTTTTTTACAGGATCTTCCCCAGTGCACAGACATGTATGTGACTTTTGGCACTTATATTTTATATATATGTTTCTTAACTTAATGATTGACTCATTGAATGTGTTGTTTCACTATTTTATTTATGTAGTGCTTTACCAGTTTTTTATTTATCTTTTCATCTAGCTATAAGTCATTGTATGTATTGTATATATGTATTTTTTCAGAGGCAAAGACAAATTTCCATTTTTTAAAGATGAAATGGACAATAAAGTAGTCTAAGAGTCTGAGTATTATTTTATTTTATTTTTTTTATCAACCTCAGGTCCTCTACCAGAGTCCTGGGAGCTTGAGGCTCCTGCGCAGTATCTTATCTGTTCCTAGGACTGCACTCTTCTGGTTGGAGATTTCTGAAAGGTCTCCAGGTATCTGTTGGAGTCACTTCTCCAGTGTGGGGGACATGGCCCCCAGTGATCCAATGACCACTGGTACTACTTCACCTGATACTGCCTTCACCTTTCAGGCTTTCTCCAGCTCTTTCTTGAATCTTTGGTATTTCTCCAGTTTCTCATGTTCCTTTTTCCTGATATTTCCATCACTACGACTTTCCTTTGCTACTTATTCATGACCACTATACCCAGTTGGTTGGCCACCTCCATTTTTTTGGTCTGTACCTGGAAGGCGCATATGAGCTTAGCCCTCTCATTCGCCATCACCTCGGGAGGTGGTAGGACTTGTTCATATCCATTATTATCTGTTGGTGGTACATCCCATGGAGAGGCTTGTCCTCATATGAAGGTTCCTCCATTTAATTCTCCTCCAGGTTCCATTGCCTGAGGCACTCACTCAGTGCTTCATCCATTGGGGCCATAGTCCTGATGTATTCATGGAGCTTGGATGTTTCATCTCGGATAGTGCCTCTGATGCTTACTAGTCCTCGGCCTCTGTCTCTGCGCTCAGTGTTTAGTCTCTGGACACTGGATTTGGGGTGGAAACATGAATAGCTTCCATGTTTTAAAAACTGTGGTCTGAATTTCCTCCTTTGGCCAGCATATTATCCCAGCAGAGTATCTGATCACCGGTAAGGTATAGATGTTAATTACCCAGATCTTGTTCTTGCCATTGGGCTCCTTCTTTGGTGTTGCCATTGTTGTTACATCAATTCCTCCACTAGTGGGCAGAGCTAAGTTCACTAGCACGAGCTAAAGTAAGTGTTAGACACCGTTTGGCAGTACAACTTGTGCAATTTCTACAGTTGTAATCGTCTTTATTCTTCTTATGCATTTTTGCTCCCTTCCTGATCCTCTTCTTCTTCTCTTGTGTCTTTTGCTGGCCTCATGTCAACTATTCTGCTCAGCACTGTCCTTGCAATTTCTGGTGATATTGCTCCATCTTCTGTGTCAAGCAATAAAGAGCAAAGCTCCCTAAAAATAGACCAAATTATGCACATAACCGATGCAAAGACAAACAAAACTGTCCATCTGTCTGCATATACTTCTTCAAGCATAAATGGAGCTTTAGTGTACAGCTTGTTGTCATCCATGTAGAGGAGGTGACTGATGGTGGCCCCATTCCATTAATCAATTGACTGGGGGTGTTTGGTAATGACAAATAAGACCAATGTAAGCAGAATTAAAATAAATAAGTAAGTAAAATGCAAAGTTTAATAACTAAGTAAAAGGTAAAGATAGATTAATCTAAAAGTGTATAAATTAAGTAAAAATTAGTTATAAGCTAAGCTAAAAAGGTAAGTCTTGAGCCTCTTATTAAAAACATCAATAGTTTCTGCAGCCCTGAGGCCCTCAGGCAAGTTGTTTCATAGACCAACAGCCTATGCAACGCCGTGATGATGGAATCATGCCTCGTCGTTAGTTTTAGTTCTTATTTTAGGAACGATTAACAGGCCGGTACCAGATTAGATTTAGGAAGAACAAAGAGCAGGACGTTGCAATAAAATAAAAGCATGCTTCAGCATTGCATCTTTTGCTACAACAGAGAGAAATGGGTGGACTCTGACAATGTTTATAAGATGATAAAATCCTGTCTTTGGTACTTTTTTAATGTTTGGAATAAAAAATCCAGCTCAGAGTCAAAAAGGACTCCCAGATATCTCACACACTGAGAGGGTTTGCAATTCTGCAGTTTGGATGAAATTAGCTCTCTCATCTTCAGGACTGATAAAACATCAGTTTGCTATAAAAAAAATCTTTTTCATTCATGACTTTATATCTAAAATACAGTTTAGAAGGACATTCACTGGCTTTAGGTCATCAGGAGACACTGTGATGTAAAGCTGTGTATCATCAGCATAGATGTGAAAATCAACCCTTGGGAACCCCACGTGTTATTTCATGGATTCTTGAGGAGCAGGTGTCCATACTTATATAAAACCATTGATCTGTTAGATAGGAATACAACCATTTAAGAACAGTACCTGAAAAGCCCACCAGTCTCTTCAAAAATTTGACGATCCACTGTATTAAAAGCAGAACCAGGACTAAAAGATCCAGTCTGCATCCAAATTACATCTTTAAAAGGGCCACCTCGGTACTGTGGTAAAGACAGCTTATAATTTTAGGTAAATATCTACTATAGGCAATTTGTTGTTTTTTGTGGAACCACACTTTTATTTCTATTTTTAGGTTTTAAAATAAAGAAAAACATAAAATTAAATAAATGAGGATATACAGACATTCTTCTATGGGATGGAGATATTTGTGGAAAACGAAAGTCCATAGTTTCCAATACAATAACAAGAAAAATAGATCAATACAGTAAGTGCTCCTTACCTACAAAGCTATATTGGCCGATCAGAAAGTTTACAAAATGATAGAGGTTATAAAAACAAAAACGATGTCGCTGCACTGAAAGGAAGAATCTTTCATCTGGACAAAAAAACAAAAACAAGTCCTGCTAACCAGATAAATGCCAACATCTTGGCTACGTTTGCCATGTAAACAAAGGACTTAATGGCGCATATTGTGCCGGAAGTTACACAGATGGCGGTGCACAACTTGACGTGGCAAGCCAAAAATGGTGGTTATCCTGCCCATAGACAGCACAGCAACTCTGCATCCTGAAGGTGTTTGCTTAAACTTTGTTTTCAGTAAATCAATATTGCATTTGTGTTTGGCTGATAGGCAAAGAACCAAAACTTACTAGCAGACGTCCATCTATATCTGAACTCTTCATCAACAGATCTGCAGGTTTACAGAATGTATCACTTACATGGTTAAAAAAAAAGTTTTCAACAACTTGCAAAGGACTTTATAAAGATTTTTTTAACTTGTCCTGTCCAGCATTGTAGCAAACAGAATGATGGTCTGCTTGCTGTGTAGTGCCGAACAAATTTGATTTGCCAAAAGGAGCTTTATTGGTATGAGGCTCCTTTTGATAAGCTGATTGATTTATTTACTTTGAATTATGGATCCATGTAATCTTGCTGGACCCGACCAGATGGGACAGAAAATGGAGGAAGACAGCAAAAAGAAGCAAAAGGGAAAGCAGAAAGAAGAAAGAGGAGACAACAGTACCAGATACCCACTCACAGAGAAAACAAAGCAAACAAAAAGAAACAAAGCATCTCTTAGTGTAAACCCACTGGACAACTCAGTGACTGTATCAGCATGCAAAGGATGAGGAATGAGAAGTGATCAGAGATGAGGAGTGGTGGGTGAGATTGTGCAAATGTGACCAATCCTCTACAGAAGCTAGGACAGCCCAGAGACCCGGGCCATCAGCAGCAACCCGCAGAGCCCGAACGCAAGCCAGAGCGAAGGGCCCCAAGCTCCAAGAGCCCAGAGGCAACCCCCCTCTCCCCAAGGCAGAGGGCCCACACCATGCCCAGGAGGACCAGGCCAAGGTTATTATCGTTAACGACAACTAACGAAAAAACAAAAACTAGAATTAAAAAAACATTCTCGTTAACTAAAATAAAAAGTAAAACGAGATTTTTTAAAAAAACAAAAACTAACTGAAACTGTGTTGTGTGTTTACAAAACGAACTAAAACTAACTAAAATGAAAGCAAAAATGTCTTCTGCTTTTGTTTTTGTAAATTTCTTTCATACATAAGCCCTCTGGGTTGATGTAAAATCAAGAAGAAGCAGGTGGAAAAATATGTGGAAAGAAAAACCACAAATCTGAAAGTCCATTTGAAAGCTGCACAAGAAGGCTAACAAGGAGTACCTGGACCAGGTAGCCTCCCTGCCCCCCTCCCCGGAAAAAGAAGCTTCAGCCGGGCCAAGCAGCATGGGGAAGGAACGTGAGTCACAGACACACTGTCAGTTACACACACATACAGAGTCTCGCACACGCACACACACACACACAGATACATACATAAAACAAAGGCATTACAGACATTTAGAAATAGCAAAAGGCAGCAACACACAATCACAATAAAATCATTAATTACATTAAAATGATTAAATGCAAGATAAATTAAAAAGCTAACATGCAGATTTTGTGCATAGATGCCTGAGAAAAGAAATGTTTTAACCTGGATTTAAAAATGTCTACGTTTGGTGAAAGTTTATTCTCCACTGGCAGTTTGCTCCACTTGTTTGCAGCATAACAGCTAAATGCTGCTTCTCCATGTTTAGTCTGGACTCTGGTCTGGACTAGTTGACCAGAGTCTTTGAATCTAGTCAGCTACATTCTTCTTCATGCACAGTTTGGCTGGTGCTTTTGAAAACGCCAAATCATAACCTGTTAAAATTAATCTGTCCACTTAGATAACCACATGCTAAGAAACTTTTATTTATTTTACATAGTGGTTTTGGATCTTGGGGTCCTCATTGGTAGGTACATCCATGCTTCTTATATAACAGTCTCTTGCATGTTAGATTTCTATTCTTGTATTTTTATATCTATAATCTCAGATATTGTTCTTTTATTTATTTTTAATAATGCTACTTTAGTCTCCTGGTGGTCATTATCATTTCTTTCTTTTCTACAATGGAAATAAGTTGTCATAAGAGGTGAGAAAGGCTTGCAGATGAAAAAATGTTTCCATGATGCACAGATTCAGAATTGTGGTCTCTGGGGTTATTTTAGAGATTTATTGTCTTTGAGAACTCACACAAAACCCAGCACAGTTTTCTCAAGTCTAACTGTATAAAACGTTGCTGTGCAGCATCTTTTTCTGAAATACCAGTTAATGTGTGGAAGACAGTACGGCTGTGTTGCATAAATTTCCTGTGTGTATTCATCTCCAGATAGAAACCCTGTAGAATTCAGATATAATTAGATTATTCCTTGTGGCAGCTCAGCCCTAAAATGAATCTCCAGATCTAAAGATATTCCTGGTGCTTTGCAACAGCTACATGATATGAGCAGACTGACCTCATTTGGGGATAAGGGTAGAACCGTTTTCTACCTATAGAGGCTTTAGAAGAGGATTACAAATGATCTCACCCTTGATGGAACTTCACCAAGCTTCACTGTGACATATGTATTCTTTCAGCATTGCTTCTGTAAACTGTATTTTCAGTCATTTTGAATTGACTCCGGTGAATTTCTCTGCGGGGAAGATGCTGTGGATGAGTCGTATTGTAGCATGTAAAGCAGTGCATCTTGCATGTGTTAATGTTTGGATAAAAAGGCAGCAGCTTTTCTTTTACCTTTTCTCTTAAGTGTGAGGAATGCTTAGAGTGTGGATATGATGTCAGAACAACAACAACAATAAAATAAAATAAAAAAAACAAACGTGACAAAACTGGCAAAAACCTCCTTCCACACAATCACGGCTCGCTGCTGGGGTGGGGGACTGGCTGCGAAACTTATTTGTTTCTAGTAAGCTCATTTCTCTCCTGGTATTTATATGTGTGATGTTTTCAAAGTCTTTGAAGATAGACAACCTACATTCTTTATTTCTCTATTTTTTGGACCAGTTAATGGGAAAGCTGACTTTGAAGGGGTACCGTGAGTACCAGGCCTACACTGTCAACAATGGGGGGAGCAGCTGTGATGGGTTTCAAACATCTCAGCAATGCCAAGCTAACACTGTTGGGACCTTTCACTTGGCCCTTAGCCCTGCCCAGCTCTGCTCCAGGGACACTGTGCTATGGTCGAACATAAACAATCCATTTATCTGTTGAAAGAATCGGCACCTCCTCTGTAACTTCGCAACAAAAAAAATGAGAATAGCATGATGTCTAAATATCGTGTTTGTTTTTTTGTTTGTTTTTTAATGCCAAATACCAAGAAGAACACAAACTGCTGGATGTCCACTATCCTATTCCTTTGTTTTTGTGTTACATTCTTCTTAGTTTCTCTGTTATAGTTCAAGGAAGGTGTCATGCTGCTATGCTATATTATTATGCAGCTGAAGCGTTTATTTCTATATTGATCACAGCCTGTTGGGTTTGGCTGTGGAAACAGAGATCAAGGTTTACCAAACCAAAACTGCCCTTTCCTGTTGTCTCCAACCAGTCTGCCCATTCTGCTCTGACCTCTGACATTCTAGACCAGACAACTGCTGCTCACTGGATATTTTCTCTTCTTCAGACCATTCTCTGCAAACCCTAGAGATGGTTGTGTGTGAAAATCCATGTAAATACTCAGACCAACAACCATGCCACTTGTAAAGTCACTTTGAACTTCAGCAAGTCGTCTACATCATGTCTACACGATGTGTTGAGTTGCTGCCATGTGATTGGCTGATTAGATATTTATGTAGAACAAATGGACCTATGATGGTGACCTGTCCAGGGTGTACCTTGCATCTTGCATGCTAAATACTGGGATAGGCTCCTGTTTTCCCACGACCCTGAACTGGACCAAGTGGTATATAAATGCATGAACAAGTGGACCTGACACAGAAGCCGGTGAGGGAAACTTTTTTTTTTTATCCATCAAGCTGGATCAACAAGAAGTAAGTAGTTTTCTTAACTATTCAAATATTGTTTTGTGGACTTCTTGTTTGAACATAGTTATTGTACACTGGACTAATGATGATTTGTTCTAAATGGATCATAAATAAATTGTCTGGAATTAATTTTATGTCTGTAAAATGACATGACTTGAGATGACTGTTGGCGCTGTACAAATAAAGCTGATTAAACATAATTAAAGATAAGAAACTAAAGAAAGACCCCAAACCTCAATGCCCATGGGGTCTTGAATTGTAAATGTGCACCACTTACGTGTAAAATCAAACATGCAATTGTGGCATTAAAAGCTACAACCATGATTCCCATCTGCTGCCACACATGTGGACAAACATGCACTTTTGCAAAACTTACGTTTTGTTACAGCCAGCTGCAGACTTTTGTTTTTATTGTTACGAGGTTGCTGAAAGCAGTTTCTTTTAGCATCCCTGTAACAATAAAATCTGGATGAAACAGCAATCCATCACTGTATATTTGTGTTCTCCTGGAGATATTTCTCAGACACTGAATCAGTTTGAAGGTGAGCAGGCTTGTCATCACAGTCAAGGTAATGAACATTCAAGGCTGGAATTGTAGATGCTTAGAAACTTCTGATTCCATTAATAAATACGCACCAATATGGCTTAAATGAGAGTCATATTCCTCCCATCCTTTCACAGGCCAGTCTGAATGTGTTAAAATTTTTAAAAGGGCAAATCTGGTTTTGATGACTTCTTTTAATATTTAATGTTATTTGATTTTAGGCCAAGACTTATATTTACAACGTTGTCCTGTGGGCTTTTATTACATTGCACTGATTTAGCTGACGATTTTATCCAAATTTGCTTACAACAGGACATATGGAGGATAGAGGAGTTTGCACTGATGGGGACAGGCTTTAAATCAGAAGGTTATAAATATAATTTTGGGAGTGATAATAAATTACATTCACTCAAGCTAACTGAGTGCTACAAAGTTTAGCTCTAGTCAGTGGAAACAAACAAACTTTTAATTAATAAATCTTTTGGTCCACAAACACTCTCATATATTCATTCGTCAAACATGCCATATTTAATTGGTGTATTCACATTAGATACGTGTTGGTGTACACAAGCAGACACCTGCAGGATTCTCTAAACCCTGAAACGGTTGAGCCAGATGGCCAGCCCAACCAAATCAGGTTCTGGTGGAGATCTCTTCCTGTTAAAAAGGAGTTTTTCCTCTCTGCTGTCGCCTTGGTATGCTCAGGATGGAAGATTGAATCAAAGAGAAGATATGATGGAATCCATGAGTTTCCTTAGTTAGGCGTTTCTTCTTCCACAAAGTGGATTTGTAGGAAGAAAATAATGACATTTTATTAAATATATTAGCAACCTGCAATGGTTTCACATCACTGTAGAGCAGGGATCTTCAATCCTGGTCCCAGAGGGCCGGTGTCCTGCAGGTTTTAAAAGTTTTCCAGCTGCAACGCACCTGACTCGGACTGTGCAAGGAAGCGGGCGTACCTGAGGAGAACTTGTGTCCACAGGGATAACACAGAAGCTCCACACAGGAACCAGCCAAGATTTAAACCACCACCTCACTGTGTAGCACTTCACCCTAATGTATTGAATAATGTGTATTATACCATGCAATCAGAAAGCACCATTAGACTTCTTAGTTCTATCACATGTTAGATGAGCATATTATTCCTCCTGCTTTGACTTGTTTTTGACCAAATGAGATAAAGTTTGTTCAACTGAAAGCTTTAAAAGTTCCGTCTGTCACATTTTGACCCTTGTACAGGATAGCTAATGTGTTGTTTGCACCAATAACTGACAAGTGAAGCTATTAATGAAGCTCTAGAATTCCGTGTTAGGGCAATCTTTTGATATGAAGCAACATTATTCGTTAATGTACAATGCTTACTTTTGTATTTCACTCAAAGAAGGAGTTGAAGGACATCAAAGCTCCAGCTATTTTCCCTTTTGCCATGTTGTACTGCCATGCTGCTGCAGCGGTTCAAAACGGTGGGAAATATAAAGAAAAAACACTGGTTTTAGAGTTGGCCTTTCACATTTATAACAACTGCTGTGGTTTTCTTCACACTTCACATAACAGGGAAGTGCTAGGTTGGAGGTATGAGCTGGATGCAGTATGTAATTCATGTAGTCACTATGTCATTCAAACTGGACCTTTATTTTAGAATCATCAGATGATCATTTCTGGCTATAAAACTGTGTTCAAGACATTATCAATGACAAGATTTCTACAGCTGAGAAATAACTTTAGGTTTGCATGTTTCTAATAGTTCAATAAATGTTTGTTTAAAGAATTTTTTCATTTCCATATGACAGTTCGAGCCCTGGAAAGCAGCATCATCAGCAGCAAATTATTTCACCCGCAGTGCGTAACGGAGAGGTAACGTAGATCCTTCCTCCCTTCTGCTGTCAGACCCCACCCATCCACCCACAACAAAGATCTTAACTGGTCATATAAAAATCTTACAGTTTCCCTTTATACAACTCCCAACTGTACATATTAATCTTTATATCTATTTATTTGGTCAATCATGATGTCGGTTTGCATTGTCTTTTTATATTGTTTATGACAGTTTTTTCCCCCAGTTTTTCTTTATCTATATATGTATATCCAAATGTGTGTGTCTCTTTCTGGGTTATACTCTGTATACCACATACAGCTGTCTGCAACACTGTGAATTTCTCCTACAAGGGAAGAATAAAGGTCTGTCTAAGCAACTTTTTAAATTTAAACCAACTCCAACCAAATCTAACCAAATTCTTAAATGTCCCCAGAAAAAAGAGAAACAGCTGCAGCCATTTACTGAAACATGTGCAAACATAAATGGATTGGTTCTGTGCAGGGCCAGACTGGGACCCAAAGTCAGGCCGGGAGTCATACACTCACTCAGGCCACCCCAACACATAAACTGCATGCATATGCTCACACTTGCGCATGTGTACATACACACACATGGACTTAATAATCACCAAAGCTCATTATTCTAGACCAACATTCACATAAAACTACAAATCAC
>JBAFTC010000005.1:4049856-4060220 GCA_037177435.1 Melanotaenia nigrans
ATTAAATTAAATTAAATTAAATTAAATTAAATTAAATTAAATTAAATTAAATTAAATTAAATTAAATTAAATTAGTAAGGCTGCTGTCAGAAATGGCGCATGGCGGCGTGACCTCATGTTTGTGGCTGGCAGGGACAGGGTAGAAGTTTGACTGCCTCCTTGTAACGACGACAACGTTAAAGGTGAACACTATTTGTAGTTATTAGCGATCTCCTGTGCACCTATTCCAAACCACGAGACAGAATTCTGCAAATAATAATGAGTCTGTGGTTGAAATATTTCAGATGCTACGCGAGTGAAGAATGGGAGCTGAGGAAGGCTTCAAGACGCAGGACAAGAGGTCAAGTAAAAGTCTGCGAACATTAACCCTTTAATGTCACTTGGTACAGCAGAAAATGAAAAGCTCTTTATTTTGGTGAGGTTACAGTAGCAGGAGCTAGAGCAGGTCATCCAGTAAGCAGAGGGTTTCCAGTTCAAACCCAGCTTCATCCTGCTCATGCTTTTGTTGTGCCGTTGGCAGGACCCACCTTGCCTCCAGTTTTAGCAGCACTGGTCATTGATTGTTTGGTGGTGGTCAGACCGGCGGCCATGCTTCCATCAGTCAGCTGTGGCTACACATGCAGCTTACTACCGCCAGAGGGATTAATAACCGATGCAGGTAAAGAGAAATCTAACCCTTTATTATTTGTATTATTATGACATTAAGTGGAAACGACGTCTCCTGAAGGAGGAAATCAATGAATGATTGTTTTTGTGTTGTAAGTACGAGCTCACAGAGTGGAAGACATTTAAAAATAAGTGTGACAGACTTTCAGTTTCTTACTGGGGATGCAGAAGAAGAAGAAGCTTTATTGTCGCTGTACAAGAATACAACAAAATTCTGTTTGGCAGCATGTCTATATAACAGCTACAAATTCACATTATTAAAAACTAATAAATAAAAATAAAATTATAGATGTAATAAACATTAAAATGTTACACATAAAAGAATGGTCAATATTAAAACTAGTGCAAAAAATGATCACGGCTCACTTTTGGCTGGGAGGTAGTAGTGTGTGTGTGTGTGTCATGGTTCCTGCAGCAGTCTCTTCACAGCCATGGGGAAAAAGCTGTGTTTCAGTCTACTGGTGCGGGCTCGTATGACTCTTCCCTTCCCTCTGGAAGCAGGTATTGATTAATGTCAGTCAACAACATTAAAAAGAAAGAACAGAGCGTCTCGGTTAAAGTAGAGAAGACAGAAGCATCGTGAGACTCTTCCTAAAATGACACATAAAGTGGCCTTTGGTCATAAACACACACCATGTGTGTAGAATGAAAAGTATTCTGTTGTTTGTGTGAACCTTTTACAAGCTGCTGTCCTCACACCTTCAGTCCACACAGCAGAGACATGGTCGCTGAACTATTCACATCTTTTATTTTGGATTCCAAAACAAAACAATACTAAAAACAAAACAAACAAAAACAACAACAAACAAACAAAAAACAGAGGAACTTTCAATTAAAGGCCTACATTATTCCTAGTTTCTGCATCTCAATCTCTTCCATGTTGCAGATTAATTTTGGAACTACAATTTTTTAAATAATCAGAGTTTAAGAATCCCAGATTAAAATCCAGCAGCTTTGTATTTGAAAACAACCTGCTGATGATGACAGCATGACAAAAGTGACATTTAATGTCAATAATGAAATGAAACGAGTACTGTGTAACCCCGACATGTTAATACTGGGGGGTGGCACACATCTCAATCCAATTTTTACAACAAACAAAAAAACTTTATTGTAAATTTAATGTTTTGTTATTTTAGATAAAATATTACTAAATACAATTCAATACAGTATGTGATAAACTGATCAGTGATTTAAGGCTTTACGACTTCAGACTGGGAACCAGCAGCTGGGAGTGCAGCTGGATCAGCTTCACCCCCCTGCTGTAAGCCTGAAGTGGAATCAGGAAGTATAGAAAATGTATATTTGATGGGTGAGCAGCACTACGCCAGAAACTGACTGGCCTGGTTGCCAGATGCACCACTCCCATCCCCTACGTGTTCATATCGTTGCTTGTGAGCATTGCCGACAGTCTACAGTCCGCCAGGAGATTGAACTCCTGGAAATTATTTGGACTGATAAACAAGGCCTGTTGAGATAAAAGTACACCAGTAGTTCCCAACCTGTTTTCCTTTTCCTCCATGCAAATACTAAAAAGCCATGGACCCCCTGCCCTTCTCGAGCTGAACCCATGCTGGTTTTAAGCTTTCGAAAGTGAGATTTTCACCATAAACAACGCATTCTGGCCGAGTCCTGTCCTTCCACAAAGCCGAAGTTAAATTAACACATAGAGCCTTACTTTTTTCTTAAAATAGGGACAATGTGTGCACATTAATCACAAAGGCTCTGAATGTTCAAAGCCTCGGGGACCCACTGTCCTCTTCAAAGGACCCCCTTGAGGGGTCCCAGACCCCAGATTGAGAACTACTGAAATACAGACCTGGTGAGATGTTCCTGCAACAACAACACAGGACGAAGATGAAAAGTTTTTTTTCCTTCAGCCCTAACCTGTAAATAACGTTGCGATGTGATTACTTCATCTTTCCCTGAATTTTTATTAAAGATTTATAAACTTGCTCTGTGGTTCTTAACATACTTTAGATACATCATATTACAGCTCCATAAATGCTAGACTCGTGTATGAAAGAAAATAAATGAGTAAAAATCTGTTTTCACTGTGCACACCCGCTGAAAATGAATAATGACCTGGTTTCCCTACATTAGCTTAAAGCTAATCTAGTGCTAGCATAGAACTAGATTAGCACTGCAACTGCAAACGTAACATGAGCAGTTGTACCTGCACAGGGAATTAATCTCTTCTAGAAATGTGCATCAGTATGTCAGTATTTTGAAAGGATGATGGAAACTACTTTATTATTGGCTTCAAACTGGTGCAGTGATACTGGTGATCCATGCAGGTCTGGAAAGATGTCTTCCTCCAGTGACCTGTCAATCACCTGAGGTGGGACCTGGGTGTAAATCAGATTTCAGAGGTGGACGGTGCCCCCTGGTCACCCCTCTAGTTTAGGCCCTGGTGAGTGAGCGTTTCATGTTTGTCTCATTTGTCTCTCTGCTGGTCCTGTGATGGACTAGTGACCCATGGAGGGGATGGATGGACGGATGGGACGGACGGACGGACGGACGGACGGAAACTTACTTATTTACCGAGTGAAATGACTTATTTCTTATCTAAAAAGAAAAACTAAAACTTAAAGAATGATTAAGAACTTGATTATACTATAATGAATCTAATTAATCAAAATCAAACCAAATTATAATTGTTCATGAATCATATCGAATCTCATATGTATCAAATCATCATTTAGGACACACACTCAGCCGTAGTGTGTTATAAACAACATTAGAGAGAAAAGACTCTCGCTTCATCTGTGATGACAGTTTCATGATCAAGAAAGACATCTGTAATATTTAGCAGACAAAACACGAGCCAGTAACTCAACCTGCAGTTTGACATGCTGAGTGAGGATCAATGAGAATTTAATATTAGCAAAAAAGAGAAAATTAGAAATCTATATTGGCTTTAGTGTGAGGCATTAACATATTAGCAGTCTGAGGGACGTCTACTCCTTCGTTCACTGACTCGTGGAAATATGATAAATATGTCCACCTTGGCAGGGCCAGTATCAGCTGATCTGCAACACTCGGCAGCTCAAACCCACGTTCCACTCGTTTTCCACAACACAAACCATAAAGCCCCCACAGCAGCCTCGTCTTTTCTTACAGCGTAGCTCAGGAGAAAAGCTCAGTCGGCCAGAAGGAAAGTTAGCGTTTCACTCCCTGGCTTCCCCGAGGAACCAGAGAAAAACACACACACACACACACACACAAATGGCTTTGATTGGTCATCAAGAATAGATGAATCAGCTACATTTACCATGAATGAAACAGAAGCAGCGGAGCTCAGGATGGAGGAACACACAGCAGAGTAGAGCTGATCTAGAAAATGTCAGATAGAACTCACACGTTAGGATTTTTAAAGGCAACTGAGGAGATGAAAATTATTTTAAAGCATCAAAATAAAATCATTTTATCATTTTAGGGAAAAAAGTTCGTGCTGCTTTGGACCATGTTGTAAAGTTGAGCTGAGATTTCTTAACATTTCTCAACAAATAACAGTCACGACTGCTTCTCACAGATTCATAAATATTTGTATTTCTAAGCAATTCTGAGTATTAAAAAAAGTAAAACATAAAACCTTTGTAATGTTTTAGATCATTCGGTGGAAAGTTAACTGTTAACATCCCAGAGACAAACTCTGATCTAAACACCTGCTTAAAAGCAGCTTTTCTCTAATAATATTCCTGGTTTGTTGCATGTAGAATAATTTTTTGCTGTTTGAGAACTTTGTAGCTGCAACTTTAAAAAATAAGAATTTATAAAATCAATCATTTTTACTGCTGCATTGTTGATCGTCTACGCTGCAAACTACTCACATTAAACTGTGGTGTTCCATCATGCCATGGAAAAATAACAGATCAATACTGACAATAATTTACCATTACCCGTGTTATTTGAGAATAAAAGCAAGTAGAAAAAGGAAAAAAAGAACTTTGGTTGCAACATTCCTGAAGATACTGAGGTGAAGCTAAAAAAAATTTATCTAACATTTTTAATTGAGATTTTTCTCGAAGGATTTTCTGGCCTTTAAAATATTATCATCGTGGTGGTTTGTAGACAGGAACGGGAGGTCAGCGGGAGGAGGTGGGGGGTCCCTGGCCAGTCCAACCTGCCGGCTGCAGCCGCTCAACCGGTTGAGCTAAACGCCGCCACGACTTTAACACAGCAGCTCTGCTCCAGCTAGTCTCACCTGAACTACAACAACGGAAAGAAAATGACGCTGATCTGATCCCCTGGTGATGGTGTGTGTCATGTACACACACACAAGCTGTCTTACTGGGATATTGCCTTCATCTCCATTCACTGCAGTCTAACCTCAACCATCAGCAGTCATGCCTGGCTCTGCCTTCGACCTAACCTCAACTCCACCTCAGCAGATATGACGCTCCTCCTTGTTAGGACCGCTCTTCGGTCTCCAGCTGTACCGGTCCAAACACAGTCAGGAACCACAGAAGCACATTAAGCCTTCTCTACGCCAACTGACATGGCAACAGACAGCCTGAGGTTGAGGTGACCAAGTACGGGAGCAAAGCTCTGCAAATCTCACCTTCAGACTAATTTCTCCTCAGTGAGCATGTCTAACACCCTGGGTCGGGGAAGAAAGGTCCTCCAGAGTCCGAGCTGGGCTCACCTCGTCTGGTTTGCTGTAGGAACACGGGGATGCTTCATGTCAGAGGACGAGCAGCGGAGATTTAGAAGCATCTTTGGATATAAATAACTCAGTCCAAGAAATGAAAACACTATTCATATTTCCATATAAATTTTACACCAAAATAACTAAAGTCCCCAAGAAGCTGCAGAAACATCGCAGGTTGGTCAGACAGATTCTCTCGTGTTATATTTTACATATTATATCTGATGTGTTCACTGGGTCTGTTCTCATCTGCATTTACTCTTTTTCTCATGTTTGCTTCTATTTTGATTTGTCTTTCTTTGCAGTTAGCGAGTGATTTAGCAGTTTGACTTAGAGATAATAAAATATAGATTACACCATACAATAAAAAGGAAGAATTATTAAATATAAATGCAGCCAGAAAAACACGCCAAGAGAATTTCAGGGAATGAAAAAGTATTTGCTTTTATTTAGTGAACACACGTTAACGCATCCACTTTAAATTCAGATTATTTTCTCAGATTGGTAAGAAGTGCCTTTTGATAATTAAATGAAAATTAGCTGAGACACGAGATAGAATAATTTGATCTATTTCTTTTTCCTTATTACTGAATATTTAACTAAGTAAATTATGGGAAAGGAGAAGGGAAAAGAAACATGAAAGTTTAGCTAAATGAAACTGAGGTTTTAGCTCCAGGTAGGAGTGTGTATTTTACTTCACATTATTAAAACATCATTTTACACAAATTCCAGGAAGAAAGTCACAAAATAAATAAATAAATAATAATAATAAAAAAAGCAAAACAGAAAGTACGTTACACATCAGCCATAATGGGAACCTTCAGAAGTCGTTAACCGTGGACGGTGTGTGTGAATGCGTGGATGATTGGGCTGAACAGTAAGCTGACACAGCTGCCGGACCAATCACAGCCGCTTCCCTCACGATGCAGATCCAACACCCTCCAAGCCAAGATGACGCTTTCCATCATCTTAATGAAAGGATGAAGGAATAGGTTGCTGTGCCCTTGTGGCAGAAATGCCAGAGTTTTACAGTAAGTATCCCACAGAAGCCTCCGTTTATGAGGAAGAGTGCGGCACTAGAGACCGAGGACACGCGTGATTTCATTTAGAGCCCACAGGACAAGAAAATGCAGGACAAAATGTCAGTTCACTACAAGTAGTCACAGCAGCAGGCAGGCTGGAGGGAAATGTTACGGAGAGCACGGCTTTAAATCCACTGAAGCTCAAGTGTGTGTGTGCGTGTGTGTGTGAGGAAAGACGAGAATTATTTCTCATTACAATGTGAATTTTTCTACTTATTATTGTTGAAAACAACTCCTTTACAACCGTGACACACACTTCATACACACACCCTCAACGTTTATTCCTCAGGTTTTAACGGAATTTTAGTGTGTTGAGAGAAACATTTTTATTTAAGTCATTCAGTTTTACAAGAACTTGTCCCAGTTCCTGTCGGCTAGGAGGAAGCCTCAGATTCCTTCATTCTTTTATTATGTACAAGCCACTCAGGAAGAAGTCTTTCTTCTCTGGTCTGACCTTTAATTTTGCCTCCAGATAAGATGAAACAGAGAGAGAAGAAGAAGAAAGACAGATGCAGAATAAAAGTAATTTTCCTGCTTTTAGTTTGCTCAGATGATCTCCTCCTGTCTACCATAAAACGCCATCTTTAGAAAGAAAAAAACAATCCAAACCTGGAGGACGTCATGTTTAACTAAGCTGTCAGTTTAATTCATCTGGCGTTTAATAAAGATTGTTACTGGGCTGTTTTATGAGCTGGCATCTTTTAGAGGAGAACAGCAGAACCCACCGCCTGCTGTCCCGGTCCGCTAGATTTATTTTCATCAAGAGAAATGTCAGCGTTCCTACCTGTCAGGTGTTTACAGCTGGACGAGGGGACGCTTGTTTTTAACCTCGGCCGATTATTTTCTTCCACTTTTATGCCAGAAAAAACTTCCTCCACTTGCTCATCTTGCAGGTATCTATTTTAATCCTGACACAGGAAAAAGACCAACATGAGAAAATCTTTCTGAAGTTCTTTCAGCTTTCTGCAGATTTTCCTCCAGAACAACCAAACGGAGCCGCTTCGCTTCTTCCAGCAGGGTTTTTTTCTTTAGTTTATTTAAGAGTTAATAAAATAAATGTAAAAAATAAAGCTCCGAAGCGCACAGGAGGACAAAAACGCGTCCAAGGCAGCGAGGCGCGCGCAGCTGACGGAACAACGCACGTGAGGGAACCAAGTGTCGGTGATAGCCCAGAAGAGACGCTCCTGTGTGCCGGTTAAACTAACACAGAGTTCACCAAGCTGCTCAACAGCTTTTCTTCTCCTCCTCCGTCCTTCACTCTTTCCTCGAGACTAACCGGTCGCCAGCGCGTGCAGCACTGATTAAAGTCTGTTGTGCCAGAAGTGGAAAAGACAGAGAGAAGAGAGAGAGCGCGAAGAGAAGCGGAGAAACAAGACTGTCCTGTGGAACAGCTCCTCTCATCAAGCCGGCGCGAGCTCCTCTCCTCCCGGTGAACAGATGACGATACGCCGCGCGAGCCCGAGACGGAGGACTGGGGATCCCCTGCTGCGGCCAATCCTGACGTCCCATCCAGCGCGCGCGCCTGCATGAGCGCACGGAGGATCAGTCGGGGTGGTTATTGAGGGGTGGAGGGGGGTGGGGGTGGGGTTCAGCCGCGACTTTGAACTGTGTCCCGACCGTGACAGGTGACGGCAGCACGAGCGCGTAGAAGAAAACGCACCTGGTTTAACGAGGAGCTACTTGTCTCTGCAGCTTTCAGTCACATTCATGAAACGAAGGTAAACCAGCGGGCACGCGGGTGCGCGCGCAGTCAGAATACAAATACAGAATTAGGATGAACAACACATCCGTTACCATAAACATCTGGGAATTTTAAAGCTTTTACATTCAAACCATTTCTTACTCTGCATCATCACTGCTGACTTTCCTGAAGCGGAGCAGGTTCATGAAATGTTTTTCCTCAGATTCAAATTTATCTTTTTTTAACACTCAAACAATATTTTGCGTAATCCCTTTTAAGTTTTTGGAGTCCTGAGGATATCATGACTGCTCGTTCAGTCGGCTGAGCCATGAGGAAGTGGTCTGTTCTTCAGAAAAAATCAACACTTCCACACAGAAATTAGCTTTTATTTAAATCATCGCTTCATATTTCAGTGTGTAGATGTCATGTACTTTTTTTTCAAGAATGATATGCACACAGCTGCTATCGAGCTTCGCTTGTAGTTGAAAGAACAGAAACAAATGTTTAATCTGTGATGCGTCTGCTTGGAACTTGTTATCTTCACTTATTGGTTTGTTGGCAGAAACAAAGGGAGCAGCGTTGAAGCTCTGGAGGCCACACAGCCTGACGATGTTCAGCCAACACTTTAAAATGGCTTTTAAATGTCATCAAAAACCAGTGCTAAAATTATGAGATGTTAAATTACGAGGTTTGTTGTATTAAAGAGAGTCCACTTACCTCTCTGCTGATGACAGATTAATCCATGGGGCCGAGGGTAACTAACTAACTAACTAACTAACTAAATAAATAAATCAATAAATATAAATCCCAGTGATTTATATTCTATTTACCAGGTGATAAAACACTTGAACTTATTTTATTTTTTTAACAAACTTTATTATTTAGAATAAGAATATTAACTGTAACATATTCACTAACTGTTGACTTTTCTAGTTTTTTTTTGTATATCTATTTTATATAAGACCTGGCCTGGGGACCAAAATCAGCCCTCCAGAGGGTCCAGTCTGGCCTGCAGTCATCTCTAATGTGTCCAGGTGAGGTTTCATGTTTCACAATGTTTCCAGGGCAGAGGAGAAATTGTTCCATCTTTTCCATCTTTCTGACTTAATAGTCATGACTTTAGTTTGTATGATGAGGTGAGTCAGTTCAGGAGGTCAGGATTACCACACACATGTGGAAATGCACATGCATGTACATGTAAAATAACTTCCAGACCTGCAAAAGTTCCTCTGATCATCATGTGAAAGTTGGAATGGACGTGGAAACGTTAAATCAAGGCAAAATATTAAAACTTCAGATTTCTTTCTCCAGAAATTTCAGGTTGCTCATAATATTTTCTAAAAGGATGATTAAATGTTATTAAAATGTTTATAATGCACCTGGACGTCTTTACACCAGAACATATTTTTTTTATTATTTATTTTATTTCTAGGGTATTATGCTGTTATGTTACTGGATGGCCCACTGGAGATCAGGTTGAGCTGAATGTGGCCTCTGAGCTAAAAAAGAGTGTGATAGCCCGGATTCAGATGCTCCTGATCAGCATCTCGTCAAAGACCGGTAATCAGTTAACAGCTGCAGCACCTCGGTCGTCCTAGCTCATAGCTCTATGACAAAAACTCTCCCTCGTAGGACGTCGTTTCTCTGCAGAAGTCAGCGGGTGTTGGTGGCTTTTTGACCAATGTGAAATGAGCTTGTCACACACGTTTACTGGTAAATCTACATACATACGTGTAGATGTGATAATCCCACAGAACACGGGACTGACTTTGAATGGAAACGATTGTTGTTGTTTGTAAATGAACCAAATCTATTTGTTGGAGGAGATCAGTGATTATTCCTGTTTCTTTTCCTTTTTTATAATTATTATTTTTCACATGATGTCCCAGAGGCAAACTGAAAAAAAGGACCATTTCACTTTTTTTGTGGAGGATTCCCAGCAGCACTTTAACATGTGTTTACCATTTTATGATAGAATATCCATTTACTTTGTGTCAGGTTTCCATGACCTGAGAATGTTTGTCTTTTTCACCATCGAGTTGCAGCAGAGAGAGGCCCACACCACATCCCAGCCATCCCATCCAAAGGTCTGGAATCTGCATGGACACCCCCCACCCCTCAGGGAAGACCTCGTCAACCTGGTGTGTGTTCGCTCCAGATGGAAAATGTCTTTATGAGACAAGGCTTATCCACACATTTGCTTTGTCTGCTATCTATCTATCTATCTATCTATCTATCTATCTATCTATCTATCTATCTATCTATCTATCTATCTATCTATCTA
>JBAFTC010000005.1:4221239-4231359 GCA_037177435.1 Melanotaenia nigrans
TTTTATACAGTAAACAAGATTTCTGTCAATTTGTGCAAAATCTTCTGACTCTCCATCTGTCATACTTTGTCTGTCATGTCACGGACTGGTTTGAAAATGTTAAAATCATCACCAATATCATAACCAATCAAATTTCTTGGAGAAAAGCGAGAGATGTTGCATTACAAAAATACAACAAAAGATACAAGAACAATCAGAGGAACCAGTTAAGCTATTTGTGAGAACTTTAACTGTCCAACAACCATGATGTAAGGATGGGAATCTGGCGTATAGCAGCAGGGTTGTCAGGCATAATATGAAAAATCAGCTTTTGGTTCTTCTCCTAAAGGGCACCAGATGTCCACCTCTGGGACCTGCCCTGGTAGACCTGCTTGAGTTTTCTTTTTTCTTTATAAAGTTTTGTAATGGAGCAGGAGCCAGACTCTAGAAAAGAGTCTACATAAAATGCTGCTCATCAAATTGTGTTTTTTTCTTTTAAGATCCTGCAGTGATAAGTTTTTTTTAATTTATTACCTGAAATTTGTAGTTTGTGTGTTCGTTTTTTAGTTTTAGAGTCGTGTTGCATGGCAGCGTCCAGCTTGTTGTTAGATTACTGAATTAAAAAATAACTTGGCTGATTAAGTAGTAAAGTTATTGCTAAGATACCTGCAATGTGCTGCTGTCAGCCTGCACAATTGTTTGTAAGTAGCAGTGAGATATTGCAAATAAATCCATTAATCAGCAAAATATGACATAACTGCAAACAAAAGCACAGAAGATCCAAGTTTCAGATATGCCTGGCGTCTTGGTAAAGAGCAGAGAGTCTGATGTATCTGAAACATCACAAAGAGGCAGAGAGAGAGGGAGAATATGCACTAATAAGCATGCAGAGGGGCCCAGAGAGGGATTGTTATGAGCTGGAGTGAAAAGAGGGTGAGCGAGAGCGAGTGTGGGCCCATTGCTAATGGATGTTTCTGCTTCGCGTGTGGTTGCCTCTCCGTGTTTTCTCTTTCCCTTTCAGAAGTGCTCTAATCCTGTTATACAGCAACTGGTATGTGCGTCTGGAGTTGTGTGAAAGGTGGTCTTAGTGTGAGCACAAGACATATACTTGATCCAGTCATATAAGCGGCGGTGTTATTTATGTTTTCATGAACAAACACGATAAAATCCCGTCTCCAGACGGAGATTAATACTGAGTCATTGGCCTTTCTCTGCATTTACTTCACATACAGACAAAGTTATATCAAGAAAACCAAATAGGTTAAAAGCTGATGTGTTTTAACACAAAACTAAGGTATGGTTGCGAATTTTAATTTGGAGTATTCAGTTACTAGTAAATGACTGCAGGGTTTGTTATAATTCACGATAACTGCAACCTGCACATCACATGCCCTCTTAGGCTCTACATCTCATATTACAGCAGGGATGGCAGCTGAACCAGAACCAGTCCTAGGTTCAGGTTCTTGGTCCAGTCACTCACACTCAACTCATCTCAAACTGTAAACTCTCCAGGTGTTGTTTTGAGTCCAGATCTTATGTTCAGCAACATGTTTGACATGAACTCAGACTGGTTTTTACCATCAGAACCGACCCGAGGCTTCATCTGAACTGCTTTTCCATTCCGAGCCCTTAGGTCTTCAGGATGTTTAAGAATTCCCGAAGTTAGGAGTAAATCCATGAGGACAGATTTTTCTCTTCCTATGATCCACCTGCGTGGAGCACCTTCCTGAAGACCAGAGCTGGAAATATTAATGTTTTAAAACTAGACTATAAACATATCTTTAACCTGGTTTAATATATTTTTTTTTGTTTTGTTTTATTTGTATTTTAGGCTTTGTTGCATTTTATTTAATGTATCTGTTGTATTTCATTTTAATTTATTTTCATTGTCTTTTTTATGTTCTGTTTTAATGTATTTGTTCTTTTCATTTCATCGACCTAATTTCTAGTTGTTGCACAGTGACGGTTCAGTTTTCCATGCGGACCTGAATCAGATTATTTCTGTGTGTTATTGAGACCCAGCGAGGGACATCTTTTCTTTCTCTGTCATTTAGTGACGTAACTCACTTTGAGTTTTAAAAGGGTCTGAAACATGCTGCATGAATGAAATCTGATGGGTTGGTTTTATATCACAAGATATTATCATCCAAAGATAATATTTTAAAAACATGACATTTTCTATTTTTATATAATTATTGGTAAAATGTTCAAATATATTGAATTTATATAGTTAGAATAAGAAACTTTTAACATATTCTCCTTTTTCTGGTGTAGCAACAACTTTCTCTATAACCTCCAAATCAACCTCACCAAGTACATTTCACCTACAAGCTTTGGAGCCCTCTTCTTTTTTTTAGCCTTTGTGAGTTTATAACTGTCTGGCTCTTTGTTGCGGCATTGTAAGCTTCTCAGACGCGTATCATCCCGGCTGCTTTGGAGGATCTATGAATGAAGCAGTGAGTTGTGTTTATTGTCACACCTGCTCTACAACTACACACTACTCAGTATGCTACTATCTGTGTCATCCGGTCATTGAGGAATATGACATGCTGGTTTTAATTACAATTATGGAGAAGTCAAGAGTTTGCAGGTCCAGCAGGTTTGATGGGGGACGCCGCAAGTTTTCATCTGTTAGCCTCGCCCCTCCTTATCCCTTCAACTGAGTTTTTATTTTATTTATTTCATGTTGATTATCAAGGGCTTGCTGCTAATGAGCCAGGGATTGTCAGAAGGAAAGAGAAACCGGGTGCTTTGGCATTTACAAGCGCACCGAGTCAGATATGATTCAGCTGAATCCTGAAACACCTCAACATTCTTACCTTTTCTTTCTAAACCAGAGTATTTTTACTATTATTATGTTTATTATTATTTATTATTGTTATCGTTATTATTGCTATTATTATTCTTCTTCTTATTATTATTATTTATTGTTATAATTAGAATTATTACTACTATTATTATTATTAATAATTTTAGACCTTTAGCAATCATTGGCTGATTCTGACAGGATTATGTGTGAAAGTGGGTACTCACGCAACCCTGGCCTGCCTGTTTGATCATGTTTTCTTAAAGTGTACTGTTTTCGGTATTTTCCAGAGCCAGCATAGCTGTCGCCAGACCTGTTTTAGGGAGCACATGCCAGTAAAGCAGGTCTCAGGAGCTAACCATCCAGTGGTGAGGAAAAAGATCTAACAGTGTCAAGGACAGAAGACAGTTGTATTACACTAATATGGGAATTAAATAATGCTGTTTCTTCAAAATAAAAGCTCAAGTTTGCTCTGAATTATCCATTTCCAATAATTCTGGATGTTCTGTGAATACCTTTTCATGACTTTTAAACGGTGAACAATGTTCAGAGAAGATCCACACCTGCACCAGGTGTTTCAGCTGATTTCAATGAGTAATGGTAATGTAAAATAACGCTGCTCATTTCATGAACATGGCAGGTCTTCATGATAAAACATGTGATGTGAGTGATGGGGGCCTCTGTGTCTAGCAATGACCCTGAGAAACAGAATAAGTTATTCTCTCTTCTTCTTCTTTTTTTTTTTTTTGCAGTTAGAAGATTGTAATATTAATATTACTATTATTCTATCACTTAAAAAGAAAACTCCAGTAGTATCGAACATTAAACATTTTAATTAAACTGTGCAATTTTATTGTTAAAAATTATTCTACAATTAAAGCATAAAAACAAACATGTTTGAGGGAAAACAGTTGATTTCTGTAGTTTTTTTTTTTTTTTTGCATGCATGGATTTAGTTTATATAAAAAGAAAATAACTCAAAGTGCCTTTTAATTACATAGAAAGTCTTCCATCACGCCGAGTGGAGAACAAGCTTGTCATTATGAATTCATAGCGTATCCTGTTATACTGTAGAAAAACAAGGAAAACTGCCTCCTGTCTGCATTTCTGCTAGCAAATCACTAACGAGTTGGCACGGCTCCAGAGATGTTCCTTAAATTAGGAGGCAGGACTTATTTCAATATTTATTAGGAAAAACTGAGCACATATACTACTTACTCAATTCTACTTCTTCTTTTTTTTTTTACTTTGTTATTTTTAATGGATTTAATTATTTTCTTCACATTAAATTAAAGTAAAAATTCTCTTCTGCTGTTTAGACTCGGAGATAAAAATAAAAAACATGGTGATTAAAGAAGAACTGCTAAGCTGTATTTTCTTCTTCTTTTAGATGTAATTATTGGAAATCTTGCATCACAAGTGAAAGGTGCACCTGCAGGCTGCTAAATAAACTCTCATATTTGGTAGTTATATAATAGTTATATTATGTAGAATATTGTTTTTTTTTGTTTGTTTGTTTTGTTTATTTTTTAATCAATGCTGTAATCATTGTTGAAAAAAAAATCCTCTAATTTTGCTTTGGGTTGGGGTGGCTGGAGCAATGTAATTTATTTTAGTCTAGAAATGATTTAAAACGATCTGCTGCAGCAATAAAACAAAAAATAAAATGTAAAAAACAAAGCTGAGCTTGTTCCTCTACTAAATGAATTTTACATACCCAAGAATAGTAGTTTTATATAGCTTTTATGTACTTTGTTAATACATTCTAGCAAAGTTTCAACAAATGAAAAGAGACATGAATAAAAACACCCACTCACTCCAGGATTGCCTCCCCAAGGCGACCATCCCACGTACAGGCTTCGATAAGTCTTCTCTTAAAATCCTCTGGACTCTTACCTGATAATGTGTGTGAGTGAACGTCTGTGTGGAGTCTCTCTGTCATCCACATTGCTTTTTAGATTGCATTGCTTCATTACAGTCAGTAAATTCTCTCAGTGCGCGCATTAAAAACATCCCACCCTGCCTCCATGCACAGACAAGGCCATAAAACAATACGTTAGCTCCTGACTAATTATCAATGTGAAAACTTTCAGAATTGAATGGCACTCCTTAACCAATCCTGCTCGGCCAAGACATATTAAAGGAGGTTGTTTTTAATTTGAATTTGTCATGAGATAGTTTACATGGGGCGATTTGTGTGAAGTCGGGTAATAAGGTGGTAATCACAAACACTTTGTTGTTTGGTGTTTGTGAGATGAAGCTCATTACTGATGGAAAAGCTCTGAGGAGAACATCATAAAATTATAGCTCAGTTATGAGAACATGATCACGCTTGCTGAAGGAGGCACACAGCAAGACTTACGATGCAACGATACACGTCGTTTTATCGCATCATGCTTATCATATGTGGCTTCAAATTAAACACATTTCCCAAACTGCATGTCACTGAAAACATAAAAATAAATAAATACGCTTTTTATTTACTGGATTTGTAGCAGCCCTTAGCAGCTTTTGGCCAAGCTGATGGAAAGAGCAAAGTAAGAAACGAAAAGGCATCTTCTTACGGAGTCAAATTCATTTTATTTCATCGCTGAACTTTCTGACTTTATCCTCGCCTCCACAGAGCTGCCTCCATCCTTTCTGTAAAGTTTGCTCAGTTTAGGCTAAGTTAAGCGCTGAACAGGTAGAAGCAGGGCTGACTGAGTGGGCTTCACTTCGTCTAATTTACCTGCTCCACCAGCTGTTGAGCAGGATATAAAACACAGGGTAGAAGTCTGGCTGTCCAGAAACAAGATGGTGGTGCGTTGCCATGGCAATTCAGAGCTCTGTTTTTTAGCAAGTGTCCAAATATGTTCAGAAGGTGTCTCTTCCAAAAAAAAAAAAAAAAAAAATGTGGACGATGAACCCTGGACGAAAGGTCCCCTAGGACCACTGCTAACACCACACTCTGACGCTGGGGGGCTACACCTTGCTCCCACCACTCTGATGCCCCCCAGCAGCATCAACACTTTGCTCACATCGCCGACACAATTAGTTAGATTTTATTTTTCCTGTGTGCATGTAAATGTACAGTTAAAATTTGAAGTCTGTCTTTGACCAAACAGGACGTTGAATGTCCTGCAACGGCGGCGTGACGTTGGCTGTTTTTACTGTACGATCAGCTGCAAGTCATCTGCATCACACTAGCGTTACAGTTGTTTGCACGTATTTTATCTGTTATAAAATACGTCAAAGCTGGGCTTTGCTGCGAGACGGAGAAGTGGAATTCATTAACGGGACAGAACTGAAAAATAAAGACACAAAAAGTCCAAACTAGAAAAACTGTCATGACAGTTTATTTAACTGTGAGCTGTAAAAAAGTTTAACATGGAACATCAGAAACCTTCAAGGTGTGGTTTTAGTCGTGTTTCAGTGTGGCCTAACAGCGTAATGTCTCCCAAAATGAAAGAGCTTTGACTTAGGAAACTGGCTTGTGGATCTAAGGATTCATGCAAAAGAGGCTGCATGTTTGATCCCAGACCTGTTAGATCCTGTTGAGTGAAAGTCAGAGAGGAGGGCTTCAACAGGAAACTGGAAGGTTAATGTCTGAATGAAGCTAAAGAGAAAGAAGCCATGCTATCAATCAGTCACAAACAACTGTAGTAAACATATGATAAAAAGGATGCAAAGCTTAAAAATATGAGACAGAGTGAAACATAAGAAGAGTGTTAAAACATCCAAATAAAAGCAACACAGGCTCTTCTGAGAAGATTAGAATAAAGTAAAGAATTATAGAAAAGAATGAGGAGGAAGGGAAATAAATAGTACAAGAGAGCAGGAAAGATGTGAAGGAAAGAGAAGATGAGATGAAGAAAAGAGGGAGTGATTGGGGTTGGATGGAAGAAGTGTGAGGATGAGGAAGAGCTCCGTCTGCCTCACCTGATGAGGCCCAGGCCGATGGACTCCACTCAACTCCACAATCTTTTCAGAAATAAAGACACGTCGAGCACATGCAGCCATTTTCCTGCTGTTTAGAAGAATCATAAAAATATAACGATATGAGCGTTGCCAGCAGCAAGTTGTCATTTATTATTATTAATTATTATTATTATTGTTATTGTTATTATTATTATTATTATTATTATTATTATTATTATTATTATTAATTATTATTATTATTATTATTATTATTATTATTATTATTATTATTATTGACCATGACCCTGTCCTGTTGAACACCTGAAGACATGTTTGCAGGAAGAACAAAATAACACCTGAAACTCTTCCTCTCTTGGGATCCTCACTGGGATTTAAGTGTTGGGAGAAGGAATGGGGACGTTACAAAGTGGGAAAAGATTTGCTAAACAAACTTTTCTAGAATGTTTTATAGGTCTGTATATCAAAAAATGAAAGTATCTGATGAGACAAAACTCTAAACGCCTGAACAGAGTTTCAGAGAAGAGCAGGTGATTTGGTCAGAAAAACTCTTCATTAAGTAAAACATCTCCACTTAGGTTTAAAAGAGCTGTTGGTGTACCCGGAAGTGAAAGATGCCGGCGTATTTGTGGTCAAATTCCTGGTTTTTGGGAACAACCCGGGCCAAAGCATTTTCTTTCAGAGTTAAAGAAGCGATGGCTGCCAGCAGCCAGCAGTCTCCTGTGGAGACAGACAAGTGTTTCATTTATAAAAAATATGAAGTATGTTCGTGTGAAAGATGGAGACTAACTCATCCAGATAACAAGAGTACCAACCAAGCTGTCCTTGGCAAATGTCCGTCCTGTCTGCACCGCCTTCGATGAACTTTGGGTTCTCACATATCTCCTGCAGAAAGGTCGTAAAACAGGAAAAGAAACAGGTTGGTTTGTCTTCAAAGAAGGCCACTGCTCTGGTGACATTAATACTTTTGATGGGTGTGTTAACATTCCTGACATAATAATCAGTCTAAATTCTCTGTCAGTCCAACACTAAATACACAAAACGCACTTCAGCCGGCAGCTGAAGAATTCACTCTGAGGGAACGCCCTGCACATAAATATGTAGTAGAGGTTGTAAACGTGAGAGGTGAGTTTTCCCTTTACGCTGGCTGCATTAAGCTAAAGAAGTTGGACATGAATAAAAGTGTGAAATGGTACACAAAGTAAAAGAATTAAACGTCTCCAGAGATTTTAATCTGAAGATAATCTGAGTTGCAGATATCATTAAATCTCATGATGAACTGTTTGCAGAGTTATGTGGTTTTTAAGCAAATACATGTTTGTTTGTTTGTTTGTTTTTAAGGTAAAGGGATAGAAACTAACTTTAGCTCAACTTTCTCCAAGAGTGACCTTTGAGCATCTATTTCGTCAGATGATACAAATTAATAATTGCAGATGTGACTCAGTTTAACAGATTCCTTTAAAGTAAGATAATTTTAGATCCTCTCCACCCTAAGATCCACAATCCCAAATCTCTGATGTCCTGTGCCTACGTACCCGAGGCCTCTTCCATTTGATATCAACGGGAATGCTCTGGCTGAAGAAGAGCGATGAGTCTGTGGCAGGGAAGTCTGGATCCTCAAACAGGACTCCTTTCTGCAGACATTCATCCCTCAGCTGCTCAAAAGACTTCCCGTTCATCTGCGTGTTCTCAGCCTTGATCGAGTCGGCGCTCCTGCCGGACAGAGTGGACTGAAGAGGCATCTTCTTCTGTTTCAGACAGAACCTTGGTGATAAGGAGACGAAGGAGTGTGGCGAGTTCTCTTCTGTGCAGGGACCAGTCTGTCAGGGCCTTGATGGTGCACACCCTCCAACAAACTGGTTTTTCCTCCTGGCATTGAACCTCTCCCACATTGACTCTCCCTCTTTCTCGTCCTTTTTGGGCTTGGCCTGCAGAATGATTGAACAGAAACATTAAATACCTACAAAAGGTGTTACTGTCATCACCTAACAGCTTATGTTTACCTCCACCAAGGCACGGGTCATGTATGCATTGGTCTGTCTGTCTGTCTGTCTGTCTGTCTGTCTGTCTGATGTCTGTCTGTCTGTCTGTCTGTCTGCCTGCTGTCTGTCTGTCTGTCTGTCTTTTTGTCTGTCTGTCTGTCTGCTGTCTGTCTGTCTGTCTTTTTGTCTGTCTGTCTGTCTGTCTGTCTTTTTGTCTGTCTGTCTGTCTGTCTGTCTGTCTATCTGCCTGCTGTCTGTCTGTCTGTCTGTCTTTTTGTCTGTCTGTCTGTCTGTCTGTCTATCTGCCTGCTGTCTGTCTGTCTGTCTGTCTGTCTGTCTGTCTGCCTGCTGTCTGTCTGTCTGTCTGCCTGCTGTCTGTATATCTGTCTGTCTGTCTGTCTATCAGTCTGTCTGTCTGTCTGCCTGCTGTCTGTCTATCTGTCTGTCTGTCTGTCTGTCTGTCTGTCTGCCTGTCTGCCTGCTGTCTGTCTGTCTGTCTGTCTGCCTGCTGTCTGTCTGTCTGTCTGCCTGCTTTCTGTCTGTCTGTCTGCCTGCTGTCTGTCTGCCTGCTGTCTGTCTGCCTGCTGTCTGCCTGTCTGCCTGCTGTCTGTCTATCTGTCTGTCTGTCTGTCTGCTGTTTGTCTGCCTGCTGTCTGCCTGTCTGCCTGCTGTCTGTCTATCTGTCTGTCTGTCTGTCTGCTGTTTGTCTGTCTGTCTGTCTGTCTGTTTGTCTGTCTGTCTGTCTTTCTGTCTTTTTGTCTGTCATTCAGTCTGCTGCCTAGTGAGGATCCACCTGGATCCAGGAATGTTTTAAAGGATTCTTTACTGTGGAGATGTAGAGATAATTTTGCCATTAAAGGTTCTAACTGACAAACGATGACCACAATCACTGGCAAAGAAAATTGACAATAGCTTGGCAGAAGTCTGCGCTCGCTGAGTGCTTCTACTTTGTGAAAGAAACATTCAACAAATCATCTTTATGACAATAGGGCTTTAAATAATTAAAAATTGCATAATCTGGTAATTTCTACAAGAAAAATATGATAACTGCCTTAAATTGAGATGGTCCTAAAAATATTAATTCAATCATTGAAGACATGTTGAGTCAAAGAAACCCACCTCCATCCAGTCAGCCTTCAGGGTTTAGGGTCAGATGGATGAAACAACTGAAAACCAAATCTGATGCTCTAAGATTTCCTGAACCACTGGAGGATTTTAACAGTTCGTATAATCATTTGCACACTGTCTCCACCTGATTCCTGCCTAAATGAGCTCAAACTCTAAGGAAAAATGAGCAAACTGACTTATTTTAACTGACAGGTAAAAAGTCTAAGCAAAGATGAGACGGTGAGTTAATGAAGTAATAATAATAATAATAATAATAAATTTTATTTCAAGGCGCCTTTCAAGACCCAAGGTCACCTCACAAAAGACAATT
>JBAFTC010000005.1:4357814-4371549 GCA_037177435.1 Melanotaenia nigrans
AATACACACACGCATAGCTATAGAAATATAATTTATTTGTATTACTGCATACATACATGAACACATTTATACGTCTGGGGAACGTATAGAACAGGTTGACAAAGTAAAATTACCGGGCACAGTAACCGATAGTCAGCTGTCATGGACAGAACAAACAGATACCAGTGAAGGAGATGGGTTGGGGCATCTTCATGGTCAGGAAATGTCTTTTTGTCGCGTCACACATTGTGGGACAGGTGGTTAAATTTTTCATTTTATGTCACCTGGTTCACTGTGCACCTGTATGGACCTCTGCATCTGTGATGGCCGTACCTAGAGCCACACATTTCAAGGCGGTAACCCCCACTACACCAACACATTTCAGTTATGTTAGTTTGAGTTAACACTGTTGTTTATATTCGGTTTGAATTAGGTTGGAATGCTTTAGTTCTCTTTTGTTAGTGCACACATTAGAGCACCATCGTATTTTCAATTCTGTTTAAGTTCTGTGTATTTAACATATATTATTTTCTTTTAATGGTGCTGGGGGAGCCTTATGAACGCTTAGGGGTGAAGTGAGCTCAACAGGTAGAAGCCAAGGAACAGGAAGTACCATGGGCCGAGACCAAGCCAGCTCCTTCCAGAGGGGAGATCAGTTGCCTCCGTATCTTTAAATATTTAGATTTGCTGTTTGGATTTTGATTAGTTTGATTTCTTGTTTATTTTTTGGGTAATTCTTTTTGTTAAGTAATAGTGAACTAACTGTTTAGGCTTTGTCTCCTTTGTCTCATTGTTTAATGTATTTGTTAGTATTTGTTAACCCCTCATGTGTTGTAGACTGGTCTGATCAGCCAGTATTTCAGTGCTTCTTTGCTTCATGTTTGTTACGTCAGTTTGGTTCTTGCGTTAATTTGGTTTCTTTTGAGTTACATGTTAGTTTAAAGTTTTCTGAGTTATTGTTATACCTTTGTTTAGTTTTGTTCATTTCACCTCTTTTAAGGGCCCAAAACTGTTTTGTAAGTATTTTTTGGGTAAATAAAACCTTTTCCTTTTTTAAAACCAACCGTGTCCTTGTCCTTCACCAGCTTGGTCCTTCACAGCATCTAAAGGTCAAATGAAGAAATTGCAAACTGCCCAGAACAGAGCTGCTAGGGTTCTTTTAAGAATAAACAATAGTCACTTTCAACAGCTAAAGAACTTTAAGTAGAACTTAAATAGAACTTTAAGACCTTTAAGTAGAACGAGCGACATGCACACCACATGAAAGCAGAGACTCCACAGAATCTGAAAATATACATCAATTATTAAATTGTATTAAATAAAATGTTTTTTTGTTTTATGTCAGATAAAGTGATATGTCTTGGAAGTTTATGTATTTTCAGAGTCACATGTTTTTCATCTTATTTTACTTTAAACATGCAGTTTATTCCACATAATTCAAAACTACAGAAAAAATATTGTTACCTTTTAATTTTTACAGTGTTGATGTTTTAAAACAACCATCAGGGCAATATTCCACAAAAACACTTAACAGGTTATTGTCCAGAGAATCACCCGCACACTGCAAGTCCGAAGAAGGACCAGTAGATAGCTGCCTTGATTTCTGCCCGCCCTCATTAATCCTGGCTGTAGCTGCCACTGCAGGGCACCGAACGGTTGTGCTGGAGCCTGGAAATGGGGATTCTCTCAGGACCTCAAGACAATCCTTCAGCTTCAAAGGAAAATTTGGCCTATGAGGAGATGTCACTATCACTACTTTCTCCAAGAAAAATAAAGGTGAAGCTTTTCTTGAAACTGTTGGCAAAGGATTCTGGGTGATGAACGCCTGTAAGATCTTCTTAATGGAAAATAATGTTATTTAATTTTTTAATATGAGTGAAAAGTTGTGACTGGTTCTTTCTGGATTTTCTAGACCAAGCCCACAGTGAAATACAGGCAAACAAATAACAGATCAAACAATCACACCCGAGATTGAATGGCTTAAGAAAAAAGAGTGACAGGAAGAGGGAGAGTGATTGAAAGAAGGAGATATTTTTTTAAATGCTTTAGTGCCTTTGTAATGAATGTGCATTGATCTTTGTTCGTCAATATTCTGCATATCAGCAGAGAGTCAGTTGAGGCATGGGTAGCACAGAAACAAACACGTTTGTGTAACCACACTTCTAAAGGCCTTCCATTGACTGCATTCCTGAACCCAGCTGGAGCTGGATTAGGGAGAATATATTATGGCTTGATGAGGCTTAGACGTAGCCAATCAAATCCCTCCTTCCCCTGTGTGTGAAAAGACCCGCTCTGTTGGCTGTGATGCTTTGATGATGTGGAGGAAGAATTGTTCTTGTCCATCACAGAGCTTCTCCCCTGAGGAAACCAATGTCCTCGTGGACAGAGCACTTGCACAGTGAAGAAAATGGCTCATTTGTACGAGATGATGCAGGTTTAGTAAGATAAAAGATAAGCAAGAAAACCAAAACTACAGGACCAGTTTGACTCCAAGAGGAGTGGAGATAAAGAAATAATGCTGCAGGGATGGTGTCCTGCATGAGCAAAACAACTGGAAAAGTGACGAATGACCAGTTATTTCACTCTAATCCAGTTATAATACAATCAACTCCAACTGCAACATAATCTACATTAGTCCATTTCATAATTATTGTCTCCATATTGTGAATGCCTCTTACATCTCAGTCCAGCAGCCACAAAAAAAAAAAAAAAAACTTAAACTACCCTCAGGTCACCTCATCAGAGAAGACGTGGGGAACTGCAGCACTGGAGGACTAGAGGACTGGAGAGATGGAGGGGTGGAGGGATGGAGGACTGGAAGACTGGAGGGATGAGGGGTTTGGAGGCCTGGAACGATGGAGGACAGGAAAACTGGAACGATGGAGGACTGGAAGACTGGAGGGATGGAGGCCTGGAGCGATGGAGGACTGGAAGACTGGAGGGATAAGGGGTTTGGAGGCCTGGAACGATGGAGGACAGGAAAACTGGAGGGATGGGGGACTGGAAGACTGGAGGGATGGAGGCCTGGAGCGATGGAGGACTGGAAGACTGGAGGGATGGAGGGATGGAGGACTGGAAGACTGGAGGAATGGAGGGATGGAGGACTGGAAGACTGTAGGAATGGAGGACTGGAGGGATGGAGGACTGGAGCGATGGAGGACTGGAAGACTGGAGGAATGGAGGACTGGAGGGATGGAGGACTGGAGCGATGGAGGACTGGAAGACTGGAGGGATGGAGGACTGGAAGACTGGAGGGATGGAGGGATGGAGGACTTGACATTTTTCTTATGACATCTTGTTATTGTAAAACAAGGAGGAATAAATTAACATTTATTTTACTTTCAACCAAATCTTTCTATTTATTTTTGTGAAATAAATTTAAGAATATTTTTGTACAGTGCCTTTTGTGACCTTTGAAAAACAAGCTAGGAAGAGGGAACCATCCTAAAAACAAAGGGAATAATGTGAACCTGTTGCACTGGCCTATTAATAGGGTTAAAGAAGCACCACATAAGGAAAAAGAAATGAAAAACATACACAGACAACTGAAACACAAACATATTCACACTCCTTGTCAGGTTTTTGAAGTTTTAGATTTTTTTCTGACTTCCCTGTTTGAGCAAAGATGGCAAATAAATCTGAGATTAGAGTTTAGCTGACAGACAAAAACGTACAAAATTATTCAGCAGAATGAAGCATTTCCATGAAACGTTTCTGTAACAAAGGTGAGCATAAAGTGTGTCCTGAAGGATTCACGACCCACAGCTTCCACATGAGAGGCAAACGTCAGCTTATCGTCAGTGACTGTCCAGATCCCAGGATTGTTGCACAAACTCAACAGTCTGGTCATCAGTTCTCACAGGAGAAAAGAATTCTTTCAGTTTCAGTTTAGATGCATCAAGTGTGTCTTAACTTAATGATGCAGCACCTCTCTTCTGGTTTTCTGTTCGGGTTCAGGTGTAATTACAGTTCTTCTACAGACCAGGGACCCAACGGGCCTGAAGTGACAGCCTGAAAACAAAACCGGCCGAAAGACTTACAGACAGATACATCACTCTGCTCAGACATGCCACAGCTTCTTGCTACAATCATGGACATTAAAAGTAGATTAAAAAAATGGGAAATTTATTCTTCAAGTCAAACTTGTCGTTAAGGGAAAGATTTCTTTGGACTGCAGCCCAACCACTAGCTGCAGCTGCTCAGTGTGATTATTTTATGTTTTACTGTACCGAGCCTCATCCACATCGTTAAAAGCTGACGTTACTGTACAGTAACATTCATTTAGGTCCAGCCTGGCTGGCAGAGGCAGATTCTCTTTTCTGTCTTCTCCTGCAACTCTGTTTGTTTACTTGCTGGCAGGATGCAACAGGGGAGCTCTCCTCACCACGGCTTCTCCGAGTCCTGCATAAGCAGCAGTGGCTGAAATGAATCCCGGTCTTGATAACCCAAAGTGACCTAATTATGCAAGAGGACTGAACTGCAACTTTCCACCAGGCTTCTAATGAACATCTGGATTCATGATAGGGATAGGGATTGGGATATTGAGCATTCAGTCATCATCCTGCAGATGTTAGCTTTGCATGACTGGCTCCTCAGCCAACCACAAAGTCCACCTACGTTCCATCTCAGACTGAGCGGGATTACTGAACCTGACCCGTCTCAGGATGATCTAATCCCACACTTCCCCCAATACTGGCTGAATCATTCAGCTCGCTGAATGTGCTGCACCAAAATGAGAGGAGCTCAAAGTACAGAACGAAGAGTCTTGTATCTCTGACTCCTCCTGCTGACAGCCTGGGGAGGCGCTGCTTTCAGGGCACATATTCATAGTCAAACTACAGATCAAGGAAGCCAAGGTTCTTCTAGTCCACGGGAGGCTTTGTCTTCCTTGATCATAGGATACCTGCATAACGGACCGCCCCAGTTAAAAACCAGAGCCGGTCACGCCCGTTGTACCAGGTGGTTGAAGGAAAGAGCCAGCTCCCCTCCTAAAAACCGCATCAGACCCAGGACCCACATGAGACCCAGAAACTGCACCAGACGCAGGACCTGCATTAAACCCAGAAACCACATCAGTCCCAGAAACCGCACCAGACCCAGAAACTGCACGAGACCCAGGACCAGAATCAGACCTAGGATCCAAATCAGTACCAGAAACCACATCAGTCCCAGAAACCGCACCAGACCCAGAAAGTGTATTAGACCCAGAAACCGCAACAGATCCAAAAATTGCATCATTTTTATTTATTGCATATTTATTTAAATAAATAAATAAAAAAAATCTGAATCAGAAACTGCACCAGACCAAGAAACCGCACCAGACCCAGGACCCAAATCAGACCAGGAAAACATATCAGACCCAGAAATTGCATCAGACCCAGGACCCGAATCAGACCTAAACCTGCATCAGACCCAGGACCATAATCAGACCCAGAAACCGCACCAGACACAGAACCCGAGTCAGAGCGAGAAACCACATCAGACCCAGAAACCCCACCAGACCCAAAAAATGCATTAGAACTAGCATCCAAATCAAACCCAGAAACCACACCAGTCCCAGAAACTGCACCAGACCAAGAAACCGCACCAGACCCAGGACCTGAATCAGACCCAGAAACTGTATTAGACCCAGAAACATCAGGATCTGAATCAGACCCAGAAATCACACCAGTCCCAGAAACCGGACCAGACTCAGAAACTGCACCAGAGCCAGGACCAGAATAAGACTCAGAAACCAGGAACCGAAATCAGAACCAGGGCCCAAATCAGACCCATAAACCACATCAGACTGAATCAGGCTACATTTTCTTCTTTTTCCATTCTCTTACAGAAACAACGTAAACTCCTGAAGTTCCTGAAAATCCTTCAGGTCCATGTGTTCGAGGCGAACTTCCACAAGAATTGGTGTGTGTGTGGTGGTGGTGATGGTGGTGGTGGTGTGTGTGTGTGTGTGTGTGTGTGTGTGTTACAGACAAAACGGGAGAAAATAAAGGTCCCTTGTGATTGGCTGCTGTGTATCCAGGAGAAACTAGAATTTCAAAAAAAAAAAAAAAAGAAAGTGTGTATGTGAGTGGGGGGAGAGGCAACCAATCCTGACACTTGGTAAAAATATTACCACCATCTGATTGGCCGTCCAAACCACGAATCGGCTGCTTAACTTCTCTGCCAAAATCTGCGTATGTAGTAACCCAGTCACCACCCAATCACTGGAGCCTTTTTATGTTTATCAGTACACAGATGGAACTAACTAACTAACTATCTAACTAACTAGAGGTTATCTGGGATACTTCAGTTTACAACCCTTTCTGCTCATTATAGTAGAAGAAAAACATTCTTTCACAAAAAACTGCTATAAAACATTAAAGATGCATATCCTTATGAACTACCAAATATGTATTTAAATAATTTTAACCCATTAAAAGACAACCTAGGTGCATGATATCATTGTTTTTATGAAAAATACACATAAATTGGGTTGTTTTCCACATACTTCGTGTTGGGGAGCTGGACATTTGATGCATTGTCTGTTTTTTAGTGTCAAATTTAGAATTTAAAAAAACATACACACATACAACATACATAAAAAATATTCCCTAGACTGAGGTAAACTGCAATCACTTTGAATTGTAATAATTTAGAATTAAAGTTTTTTAAAAGCTGAATTAAAATGTAGATGGAATAATTGCGTATTTAGTAGTTCTGCTGAGGCTGAGGGAAAGATATGAATCTGTAATGTTTGATTGAAATTTTTGGGGGGCTGTTTTCATCTCTGATGAACCAAAACGTTGGTAAATTAAATACTACTCACTTCTCTGAATTTTTCCTGATGCTACTAGACACTGTCAAAATGAAATATTCCAAAACTTCATTCACAAATTCCAGTTGCAGCCTGAAACAGGCCAGCCACTGACCTTCCACCCCCACACATTTTACGTTCCGGCTCATCACAGCATTCTCAGAGTGGCACGGAGGGGCGTTATCATCAGTTTAATGCTCACTTTTGTTCAGAAAACTTTGCATCTTAAAGGGACCGAGGTAACCTCGCGCTGCACAGCATGCCTCCCACCCACTGAAACCAGTTAAAAACACTAACAGCTGCTACCGTGGTGGAATTTATTAGCTTTAAGTTCCTTATTTAGTTATAATGGAGATGGAACAGGTGACAGAGGAAAAAGCACTGCTCTACAAATGAAGCCTTTAACTACTTTTAAAATTTAACTTGTCCAAAATTAATCAAACCATTCCACTGACATGTTTGCACCATCAGCACTGACCCAACGGTTAAATAATAAGTAGTCTCTGCATCATGTTTAATGGCATGGGTTGTTGTTTACACTCATGTTAACAATATAAAGGTTAAAACAAATTAATCAGCTCTACGTTTAAACTAATTTAATTAATAAGTTTTGGTCTCACCCAGATTAAAAAACAAAGAAAAACCTTGTTGTCCCACAGGTTCAAACATGGAGGTTAAAGATGAGCCTGTTATTTTAACACTTATTTACATGCTGACAGCATCAGTATTTATCCTGGTTTATAATCACTCAAGGCTTTAACAATAAAACCAAAAAAAAAAAAACTTTTCTAAACATTTTTAGAATAAAACTTGAATTAACAACAATGAAGGACAGAGACCCGGAGAAAAGTTGGGATTTATTTTTGCAGGCTTGTGTAGAACCTGGTGATGAAGAGAGCCATCTCATGTGGTCTGAGTTGGCTGAAGCAGAGTGGCCTTCAGCAACCGGGGTTGGAGGAGCCTTTTAAAGGGTTTTTATGAGATTAATTCTTTGTTTTAGCTGTTTTACCACCTGTGTTATTTTTACACTTATTGCAATAATCCTAAAACTTTAATTTAAAAAAGATTGAGACTGGTTTTATGAGGCTGAATAAATAAACCTAGTCCATAATATGAACCTACATAAGCTAAAAACACCCAACTGATATTTGCTTTACATCACGTCTCCTGTGTTAAGTGACAAAAAAAAATTAAAAAATCTGGATATATTTTCCTTCACCTGCTTTTTTCTTATTAATTAGAATAATCTGACTAAAATTAAATCAAATGAAAAATTCAATTAAAAGGTACCTGGTTGCACCAAAATGTTGCTTCTTGATGCTAAAAGACAGCGTGTAAGACAATAATAATAAGAAAGATGACAAACAAGTAAAAATATTTAACATAACAGAAGTGAATGAATATCAAGAAAACAACTTGATAAAACATAATGAAACATGATGACACTGTTGCAGCATTCACTTCAACTAATAAATTAAAGCAGGAAGTTGAAAGATAAGAGTACCAGACATGACAACACTAATGGGAAAGCTGTGTGAGGTGAGGACTGGTGACGGTCGTAATCAGTCAGCTGGTCGACATGACAGCCTTAATCAAGTCAGAGACGGGTGGCAGGACTACTCTCTGTCTGGGAAGTCCATTTGGACGTCTTAATAACTGGCTGTGATGCATATAAATAACTTGCACGGCCCATTAGACTTGTGACACACGCTGGCAGAAATGCACGATGTTCCACGTGCGCACACGAGTGCTCAGGCGGCCTCTCGAGCTGTCAGAGGGAATTACCTGCACGTCCAAACAGCAGATAAATTGTTGGGAGAACACAACAAATTGACTCCGTCAAGGCTACTGATCTATTGATGTAGTACAGAGGACACACAGATAAACCCTCTGCTGCACACACACACGCACACCTACACACACACACACACACACATTCAATCCTTCGTCTCTGTCCACCCACTGTTAACCCTTTACAGCCCAATCAGTACTCATAAGGGCTGAAAAATGGCAGACTCATTAAGCTGCATCCACCATTCTGTAGCTGAAGGTGATCAATGACATCGGCGTTCATAAAGCCTTTGTTAGTACGGTAAAAACCTCTATCGGATAAAGAAAAAAAACATTTCTCCTTTTTATTCCAGTTTGCTCAGGCACAGTAACAGACAACCTTTATGACACTGGGGATAAATTCTCTGAAGATGACTTGATAACCAAACACACCCCAGCACCCAAACTGCTGACCTAAACATGACTGAAGATCTGTTCATAGAGCAGAACATAAAATGCTGGCTAAAAATCTATCTCAACAAGGAGAAAAACTAATGAATATGTCATCATTTTTCTTAAATTCAGAGGAAATTGACCTGAAAGCTGACTGATCAATAAAACCAATCATGTTGTGTGAAATGTGCAACAGATGGAGACGATGTGGCTGGATGGAGGTCGACCTGATGCGTCTCTGGATAAATGAGACGGTTTGTCATCTGTTTTCTAACTCTTTCACTGACAGAGAGATAATAATCATTAAAAATAATAAATAAATTAAAGTAACAAAAATAATAATAATAGGCAAGGCAATTTTATCTGTAGCACAATTCAACGACAGGATGATTGAAGAGCTTTAAAGAAAACAAGAAGCATAATTTAACATAAAAAAAAGGAAAAAGAACATTGGATAAAAACAGCACTAAGACATGATCAACTTAAAGATTCCACCTGAAAAGCAACACATGCAGATCTGAGGCCTCATTTATCCACTGTGCTGAGCAAAGAAAACTACAGCATGCGCACGCACGTCCCACCCCTGTTTCTGTTTATAAATCACAGTTTCAGAAGTGAAGACATGGCAGAGGCATGGGGACGTTGGTAGAGCATCTATCTGACATGCGGGAGCTGGAAGTTTGAATCCCACAGGGCTGAATTGTTTTGGAGAAAAGCGTCTGCTAAATGACAGTAATGATGCCGGTAATTTAGTCATTTGTTTTAATGTGTAAAATAAATATGTACAGATACATCTGAGATTATTAGCAGTTTATTTTGTGTTAAATAATAATTCGTTGTAGTTGCTGGGTGCTCCAGCAGGGTGGCTAACCCTAACCCTGTTCCAGCTGGGTGCACGGTGCAGAGAGACACAATAACTGCTATTAACCAGGTGGATCAGGAGTTGTGGGAAATAAAGACCGTCTGGACAGAAATTAGAACAACAATAAAAAATCATTGTGTAAGAATAAGTAAATAAAAGGAAATCCTCCTCTTGTGTGTTTCATTAGCGTTGCATCACTTCTAGACCTCCAGCCTCCAGTCTGCTGGAATGAAGGACCAAAGCTTTTCTCACTGACTGCTACATCCTGGCAGCAGACTGTCACCTTATTTATCTGGATGTGTTTTATAACATGTAGGTTTTGTTTCACAATGACAGAACATGTTTTAGTGGTTGAGATTCTTTTTAATGTTATCTCCTTTTTTCCTGAGCGTGTGGGGCTTGTTTTGTTTGTGCATCTTTATTCATTTCTGCAAACAGCTTTAATATCTAGCAAGTGGTTTGAAAGGAAAGGTATGGTGGATTGTGCAGAAATGTCTCACATTTCACAGCATTTCTTTGATTTTATTCTGGACCGTCGCTGTTTCCCCGTTTTTCTAGATTCTGTGCATACGCCTGGGTCAGATTTGCCGTGGAGGTAGAAACATTTTCCTGTCAAGTTTGGTTTTATAAATCCCAAAAGTTGACTATATTTGGTGTTTTTGTTCCAACGCCAGCTATAGAAATGAGGCCCCAGGACTCTAAATAAGAACTAGTGAAATGCAGCAGAGAACAGGTGGGTCTTTAACCTGGATCTAAATAAACTATGTGTTTCAGCTGATCTGAGGCTTTCTGGGAGTTTGTTCCAGACATGTGGAGCATAGAAGCTGAATGCAGCTTCTCCCTGTCTGGTTCTGACTCTGGAAATGGATAAGAAACTGGATCAAGATGAGCTGAGGGTTCTGGTAGGTTCATACTGGGTCAAGATGTATTTTGGTCCTAAACCATTCAGACCTTTATAAACTAGCAGCAGAACTTTAAAGTCTGTCCTCTGACGGACCGTCAGCCAGTGTAAAGACCTCAGAGCTGGACTGATTGGGTCCACTTTCTTGGTCTTAGTGAGGACCGGCGCGGCAGAGTTCTGAATTAACTGCAGGTTTCTGACTGATGTTTTAGGTAGAAACCTGTAAAAGCACTGTCACAATAGTCAAGCCGACTAAAAATGAAAGCATGGACTAGTTTTTCCAGGTCCTGCTGAAACATCAGATGTTTTACTCTTGATATATGCTTAAGATGATAGATTTTGTGATTCCCTTAATGTGTTTCTCAAAATTAAGGTCTAAGTCCATCACTGCACCCAGATTTCTGGCCTGGTTGGTGGTTTTAAGGTGTATAGACTGAAACTGTGTGGCGACCTTTAATCGTTTCTCTTTGGCTCCAAATACAATCACCTCAGTTTTGTTTTTTTCAACTGAAGAAAGTTTAGACACATCCAGTTATTAATCTCCTCAGTACATTTACAAAGAGCCTGTACGGGGCCTCGGTCTACTGGCGACAGTGTAATATATATCTGTGTGTCATCTGCATAGCCATGGTAACTAATTTTGTTTTTCTTTATGACCTGTGCCAGTGGGAGCATGTAGATGTTAAACAGCAGAGGCCCCAGGATGGAACCTTGGGGAACTCCACATGTGATTCTTGTCTGCTCAGATGTAAAGTTACCTATTAACACAAAGTGCTTTCTATTGTCTAAATAAGATTTAAACTTGTGTAGTGCAGCGCCAGAGAGGCCAACCCAGTCGTGAGTAATATACTGTGGTCGACTATATCAAATGCAGCACGGAGGTCCAGTAAGATTAAGACTGACATTTTTCCATCGTCTGTATTCAAACATAAAAAGAAGGTCAGAGCATCTCAGTGCTGTGGTGCTGTCTAAAACCTGACTGAAACACATCGTAGCAGTTGTTTTTAGCAGTTTTTTAGCTGATGAAAAATGGGTTTTTCAACGATCTTAGAAATGGAAGATCTGAGGTTGGCCTGTAGTTTTTCATTTATGTATAATAATAATAATAATCATAATAATAACCTAAACTTTTATAGAACTTTTTTAGAAACTCAAAGCTCTTTACATTAAATAATTATTTATGACTGCTTGGCGGCTGTGATCAGCTACAACAGCTCAGCTGTTCTGGGACAGGTTGACAGAAGCATGGCTGCCAAGCAGCACCAATAGCTTCTCCAGCCACCACGATCACACGCATTCATACACCGTGATTCCAACACTGGAGACTAAGTGGCTAAAGGGTCCTGTTAAAAGACGAACTGCCAACTTTCTGGTTTGAATATATAAACTATCTCACTTACCGATCAATATGCACTTCAGTGTGGTTTTTATGCTTTCATGCATTATTGTGCACATGCATGTGGATGAAAACCCAGAGCAGAACGGCAGAAGTGAAATCACTCGTCAATGTTTCACAAATAAACTAACATGTAGTGTTGATGTGAGCCGTGAGGCGTGGATAATCCAGAGCAGCTGAGGGTTTTGCTTGGACTGTTTTTCTCATCTGGAAACGTTGCACCTCAAACTAACTTCCAAAGATGTAAAATGACATTTCTAAGACAGAAAACAGAATTGAAACTTTTCTGAACACACAATGAAGCAATGGTATTTAGCAGCAGTACTTTATACTCTATGTTACTTGATGTGTGACAAAAGAAGGGATTTTCCTGAAGATGTGATGAGAAGAAAGAAGATTGAATGAAGGAAGTTATCTCTGCAGTTCCACCTGCATCAGCTGCAGTTTGGACACTAAATGTGTTCTATTACAGAGTAAACTACAGCTGCTTAATGAAGTTGAAAGCGCGGACGATGTAGGTTGGTTGCAGCATCAGAGAGAATTTAAAGAGTTGATAGTAAGGTGGTAAAGCTGGGTTAATAGAGATCCAGGAAGGCACAATATGGATGTTAAGAAATGTAGGAATGTGTTCCAGGGTTAATGTAATTTAAAAAGCTGAACTCTATGCTCCTATTTTATGTCTTTTCAGTCAACAAGATCCTAAAACCATGACACAAAAACTATGAAGTTAAAAAATGATGCACCAAAACATGAATGTAGGTAACCATCTATCTAAAAAATTCCCTCTAAGCTTTTCATGACACGGAATAAGTTACGTGCACTTACGCCCAAGATGATGATGTGTGATGAAATCATGATCTTGTAATTAAACCAAGGATTATTATAGAGACAAAAAAAACAAAAAAACAAAACATAAAGCACTACACGATAACACCTGGGTCCACCTGAACTCACAGCTGTCTGATTTCCACTTAATGACGACGCTCCTCCAAGCTGGTTTCTGCTCGACTGTGGAATGACTGTAGACGTCTGTTTAAGGGTTGACATAATAACACACATTTAATGTTCTGGTATGTCAACAAGTGCTCCACAACCCAAATTTAAGTCCACTGGTTTGTGCTGCTCTAAGAAAACTTCATCCATCCTCTTCATGTTGGATGATAAAGGTTTCTGAAGCGTACAGGCAGCCTGCCTCTGCAGACACCTCCACTATACATGCTGACCCAGTGGACTAATTTAATAAAAGCCTTCCCTGTGTTGCCATGGAAACCAAACAGGTAATTACACCCACAACCTGGTCCATGTGCACATGTCATTACGGGACTCTAGAACTGATGTGAGCATGCAGAGGGGTTGCCATGGGAAACGGACAGACTCTGCAAAATGCCTCGTCTCCAGCAAAACTGAAGGCAAATAAGTGAATTAACAAGGTGTTCACCATCAATTCCCCCACCCCTCACAACACACACACACACACACACACACACACACACACACACAAACACACAGAAACCCCAGTCCAGTCTCACCAGAAAGAAAACAGAAATTTTACCAACCTAGTTCACCAACTAGGCCTTA
>JBAFTC010000005.1:4383827-4397288 GCA_037177435.1 Melanotaenia nigrans
AACTACAACAGGACAGCAAGTAAAAAAACAAAGTTAAAATATTAGTTAAATAATAAGAATAATAGTCAAAGAGGCAAGGGGAAAAGCAGAATAAGCAAAATAAGGTGCTGCTGAGTTAACTGAATATAAGTGAAACTGATATGATGAACAGCCACCTCTGTCCTTGGCTGTAATCAGTCATTCAGTTCTGACAGGCTTGTACCAGCCATTTACTTCAGGACAGAGGGAACTGTAGGCCTGCAAAGATATTGATTAAATACAGCATGGGAAGACAAAGTGTTGGAACTGTGATTTTAAAGAAGAAAGAAAAGGATAAACTAAACTTAAATGAGGTAAAAAAAATAGACCAGTGGAGAGAGAGAAGAGGGAAAGGATAAAGTACTGAGATAAACACCTTGTATTGGGGTGCTTCCTTTTGCTCTGACATTGATGAATTGGGGATTAAACTCCAACGAACATCGACCTGATAAATGTAGCGTTAAGAGGTCACCAACTAGTTTTAAAAGGTTCAGTTGGGTGGGAGTGTCCTGCTTCTTCTCTTTTTTTAAGTTAGTAACCTTGAAGTAGTTAGTTGTTGAGCAGGGGTGAAGCTACATGTCATTTCTATCTGGATGCAAAATCATTGCTTTGCTTCCAAATTCCTGCTTTTCTTCGAAGGTTCTTTGTTAGTCCGCACCCAATTTCACACACACACACACACGTGCACACACACACACACACACACATGCATGCATTAAAAAAATCCTAATTTAGCATCAGACTGGAAGGGAAGGCACTACTTGTTTCCATTTATACTCCCATGTCAACTTGTGCTTTGACATGCAGACCTAAATCCAAAATAGCTGCTATAAGCAACTTTATTCATCCATATTTGCATATGCACACATGCGCGCAGAAGCTAATGCACACACAGAAGGATTGTAAACTACATCCCAGGTCAGTGCTGTTATACTGCTGTGAGTCCAGGTGGACACAGGTGCTGTTGTATAGTGCTAGAGGCAGTGGGCTTTGTTTTATTTCTCCTTCCCTCCCTACAATAGTCCTTTGTTACAAGATTTCATCACGCAGCATCATCTTGGACGGAAGTTCACGCAGCTTCTTCAGTGCTGAGTTGAGCCAAAGAGCTGGACAAATCCGATGAGTAGAAGAGGTAAGCTAAGTGCGGAAATGTTCCTTAAACAGCGACAACTGAGTCTTTAGCTTGCTCTTAAAAGTCTCACAGTCTGTTACCATGGTAACAGCTAAACTTACTATGTGAAACGGAAAACTCTGAGGTTCCTTTAACTCTACATGAACTAACTCTGAGTTTTGACTAAACCCACTTTCTGGATAAGGCCCCAGCTCTGGTTCTGCTGGGGCAGCAGAACCAAAACCAGAGACTTAAAAAGACTGAAAAAACTGATCCAGAAGTTCTGGTTCTATTCTGAGGATTAATCTTAATACTGGAGCTGATTGCCAGAGAAGAATGCTGCACAAGCTGCTGAACATAACGGACAAGTCTTCACAACCTCTACACCTTTCTCAGTCCAGGTCTTCTGGACCCGGTGTCCTGCCATTCTTACCCCTCCCTTACACCAGGTGCATGTGCGCCACGTTACGGTTACACCGCGGTTTTGTTATGACCTCCGTGGTGCAGCGAGTTTTAGCAAGAGAGTTTCAGGTGTGGCACGCCTGTGAGTGCAGTCCACCTAGCAGGATCCACGAGATCACAAAACCACAGGAGGATTCACAAAAAAACAATGAGGTTGAACGCGTGATGTTTTCATGGTTCAGTAGCGCGAATCTGCACGAGGGCTTTTATTTTTAAAAAATACAGGAAGCTTTTACGCTGCTCCCATGTCTGATATCCTGTCTGCCCCTATCTGAACAGCGGAAACTGACGCATTCATGGTGTGTGAAGCATCAAAAATAGACTTGGTGCGTAAATTTAGCGGAGCGCCGCGACACTGGAACACTTCTGGTAAGTGTTGTGGCTCACCTGGTGGAAACCAAACCGTTGGCTAAAATGGCTGCGAATAGCAGCGGACGCAGCGCAGTCATAACACCTGAATCAGGTGTGTTTAATAGGAACGCATCCACAACATGCAGGGCAGCGGGTCCTGAGGTCCTGGAACACAGTGAGGAAATGAGTGTGTGTGAGGCTCCTTCAAGTTCACTACAAGACAGAAAGAGACTGGAGATCATTCCTGCCAGCAGACATCACCCTCTGAGACAAAGACCGTCTGTTAATTATGAATGATTTCTATTTGACAAACAAAAACCTGCAACAATACAACAAAATCCCTCGGTGGGACAAAAAAAACAAAGTATTGTTCTTTTCATATCGCCTCCTGCTGCCTGTAGAGGTTAAAAGGCTTCTATGATCTTTTAAAGCTTGAAAAACCAACCAGTATAATCATCTGACTGGAGGAAACTTTCAGGTACCACAGTTTTACAGGAATAGCGCCAGCTTTTGTATGGAAAACACCTAGCCTGCAGCAGCACTGCACACAGTGAACAAAGTTTATTCTGTCTCGTTTTGCCAAATGGAGATATGTCAACCGCAAACAAATGGAAATCTGTTTTCCTTGAGGAAGGTTTTGCTTGCACCAGAGTTGCTCTTCTGGAGCACCTGCCATCCGTCTGCTGCTTGCTTCATCAAACTGTTTCCAACCTCAGTGAAGACATGTCAGGAAGATCTTGCTGAGATGGATAATGAAGGTGTTATCCATCCAGTGCAATAGGAAGCAATTCTTCAAGAGATGCCAAAGCTTTACAGTTTTTCATAGCTTCACATTTGCTGTGTGCTTGTTGTCATATTCCAGTGGCACTTTCCATTTCATTAATATGTGCTGTCAAAAATGACCTGCACAAAAGTCGGATGTTTCCAACAAAGACAAAAAAGCATTAAATTATATAAAAATGGACTTATTCACGCTTCATCTCTTCATGTCTCCTTCTAGAAAGGCCCTCTAGTTCCTCTGACTTACAGGATTATGTGACACTGCCTCCAGCAGGAATATGGTATGGGATGCGACATTTACTGCATGAACCCAGGAATAACTGTAATTTAACATTTTTATGTGCAACTTCTTAGTTTGGGGCTAAAATAAATGTCCTTTTCACTCACATGTAAACGATTAAATACTTTACATTTTTCCATCACATTTTTAAGTGTTCCTTTAAAAATGCCTAAATAAATTGGAAATACCTCCTTTTGTTACAGTCTAAATTGTTTTAGGAGGGTTAAATACTAAAATAAATCATGTCTCAGAGCCAAACAAAAAAGTTAATTTCCTTCTGACCTTCACAAACACAACACTTAACAACTCAAGTTTTATATCTTACATTTAAAATGAAGGCTGCTGTTATTAACATCAGTTTGGGTTGTTTAGTTGCGTAGCATATTTGTAAAGGAACATGTCATTATACTGAGTAGTTCTGTATGACCCAATCTTTCTCAAACAGAAATGACTCATTAAGACTCATTTGAGATAAACGTCTTGCTTACTAGAACAAAGAAACCATGACTTGATATGGTCACTGTTCACCATCCGTCATGCATTCAGACTTGATTTAAAAAAAAGTGACGGCTAGCACCACATTTCTGCTTTAAAGTTTCATTTGCAGCCATTTTAAATCGACAGGGAATGACTGATTGTAGTTTCTAATCTCAGCTATAAGATGTAGAATCATTACATTTCTGCTCAGCTGTTCACCCTTTTACTTTTTCTAGTTTTAGCTTCTCCTTTTAGTTTTTGCTTAAACCTCATGTTTAAGGCACAGTGTATAGTCTTTAGCAAAAGCCTCCATCAAGCAGTAAATGAAGAAATTTTGTGACCAGCAGCTGAACACAGTGTCTTGCTTTTTACTGTCATACCTGCTCCTAACTCTCGGGTGCGCTCCACATCTTCAGTGTACTGATCACCGGTTACAGCACTACATTACCCAGGAATCCTCTGCTCAAGCAATCACGGACCACACATGTGTCCCATCATCATCCTCTGTTGATGCGCCTGGTCGTCTACCTACATATACTCCCTGCTCAGACTGCTTCATTGTGTAGTATTGCTTGACTCACATTTGACCTACACTGGTCATCTTTGTATTGGAAGCTTTATTAAAAAACCTTGTAACGTACCTCAGCTTGTGTCCATCCTCCCTCTGGTTCTGCCTGACATTTATGGGGTTAACAGAGAGAAGAATGTAGGGCTGAAACAGAATTATGTGATTTAACTGATTACAAAAATGTTAGATTAAAATTCCAGTAATCGAAGCTTCGTTTAACAGATGGGTAACGGTCCGTTTTAATGCTGCTTTATTTTTTTAAATTATCAGTAAAAATGATCAATTCAGAGTCTTCCTCTGGAGGGTAAAGCTGCTGGTGGAGATGACGAGAATGATGGTCCACATTGCTTTTCAGCATTAAAAAACTCCTAAACTTTTCTGGACCCAGTTTCAGAAACTTTAGTACAGCCATGAAATTTGTCCCTCCTCTCAGCTAAGAACCGGAAACTGAGGCTTCACACACACTCACCAACACTGGACAACCGAAGATGGAGAAACGTTGCTGGTCTGATGAATCTCCATTTCAGCTCCACATTCAGATGCTAGGCTCAGAATCAGCTGGAAACAGCACGGAAACATGGATCCATCCTACCTTGTAATGCTATGGGGATTCTTTCATTGAGTCCTTACTGTACTACAAGGTAGTCCAGATGAAGAGGAAGACCCGGTTCTAAAAGGTGGTCCAGGTAAAGTGGGGAGTATGGATTTTTCTGTCTAGTTTGTCTAGTGAACGTGAAGCTTATCCATCCAGTCATTTTCTGTACCACTTCATCCGATTCAGGGTCACATGGAAGCTGGAACCTAGCCCAGCAATTTACAGGCGAGAGGCAGGTACACCTGCGCAGATACACCTGGACAGGTCACCAGTCCATCACAAAGAGACAAACAGGAAGAATTATGTGACCAGGTAAACTAACATCATGCCTTTGGAAGTCGTGGCTTCACCTGCTTCATTTACAAAGACCTCGTGTTCGTGTTTGATCAGTTTCTGATGAAAAACTAATCATTTCACTAATGTACATTAAATTTCACCATGATCAAATGGGCCTTTGATCAGTGAGCGACGAGTGTGAAATCAGCTGAAAATGAGTTGTAAGTGGCTTCTGGCAGACATCTTGTGGTGTGTTTGTGTGCATTCTGTCCCACTGAGCGACAGCAGGCCACTTTTTCATGCTGAGAAGTAAATATTCTCTTACAGATAACATCATAAACACCTTTCTCTCTCTTTCTTTTGCCCCTTTCTGCCTCACTTGTCCCCCTCTTTCTTCTCACTGGGTAAATATATATGTAAATATCAATCTCCCTTTCTCCCTCTCTCGCTCTCTTTATAGTTGGAGGTATACTTCACTCACTACACAACTCGACTGCTTATCTACGCAGAGCAGGCGTCGCAGTCGCTGTGTGTGTGTGTGTGTGTGGATTTCAGCAGATATAGTCGCAGAAGCCATGGGTTTAAACTAGGAGGCTTGGATAAGGGTTGTCCACACACACATTAAACAGTGTATATGATGTACCACACCTCTCCCCACCTCACAGAGGGGGAGGTTTTGATGGAGGATGGCGGGTTTGGATAAGATGTGGCACACAGTTGGAGCCGAGTGGCTTGTCTCCAAAAACTGGCTCTAAACAGATTTTTATCAGATTTTTTGCAGAGGTGCTACAACTTAAAGTTTGTGTAAAGCAAAGTCGGGGATTACATTTTATGTGCTGAAAACTGAAAATGATTCAGAACTAAGCTACTGAACTACTATGAAACACTTCCTAATTGTTGTGTTAGGGCTTTTCCTCTTTTTTTCTCATTTATTTGGAGCCTGTCCTTAAAACAACCCATCTGACCTCCAGCTGTCAAACTTTCTTGTCTTTATCATGCAAATGCAAATTCGCTGGAGACCAGAATTCTCAGTTGGACCCCTACAAGTATTTAAAAAGAGTTGACAACTGTGAGGGACACACATAGATCGTCAGAGAATTGGAGCTACACTCGGTGGACTAAAGCTGAAAAGAAACTGTGGTTGTTGGTTGGTGCATGTATTCATACACCTCAGGTTGCCAAGTCTGTTCTCACTGGACTGTTTTAGGGAGAACTTTGCTAACAGGGGTGGGAGGGTCTACCTGTTCTGTTTGTGTTTGTGTGTGTGTGTGTGTGTGTGTGTGGGGGGGGGGGGGGGATGTACCTGTCCTCTGTGAAGGTGAGAAGCGAGTCGAGAAGCTGTCTGAATCTGACGTATTGCGTATCTTGTTTCTTATGTATCTGTAGTAATCGTACATCTCAGCTTTCTGTAGAGAACGAGATTACACATACAGCCCTGGTAGTTGTGGAGATGTACGTCATCTATTTTTAAGGTGTCATTTCAGACAGGAGGCAGAAGAAAATACGCCCCTCTGGAAAAGGGGAGCTATCTAATATTTTAAAGTTAACATGATTACATTCCTCCAAATGCAAATGAGATGAGAGCGAATTGAGTGGATGTTGTCTGAGAAATAGGAGATAAAAATAATGTGTTGCTGAATAGTTAGGTTAGTTATGTGTCGAATGGCCTCTAAAGAGCTATTGATAATGCTGGACAGTTCTGATTTCTGTGGTAAATTTAGATGATACTATGAGCCAGCCTTGAGTACTTACTGCATGAGGCCACAGCATGGGGTGGATCTTAATGTATAATTCCTGACAACACACTAGATTCCCCAGAATCTGGGCAGAAATACACTGAATGGATTAATAAATAAATATTCTAACAGCAGGTATTTGTTAGATGTTCATATACTGCAAACCAAAATGAATAATAAGGTACGTTTGGAAAAATCTTGTCTGAAAATACATTGAGGATTGTAAACATAGACTTACCCCATCAACATACCTTACAGAGCCAATTTAAAAAAGGTTTCCATCTCTATAAACTCAGAACCTGGTCCAAATTCACTTACAGCTGGGATATACTTGCTGTGAACGCAAGCGTGCGCGTCATTGTTCTGCTACATTTGCGTATATACTCGCTGTAAACAAAGGAAGCATGACGCGGCCGAAATGCTCAATACTGGAGGTCACCACTAGAGGCAGTGCACAGCACTTGGACTCTAAAATAGTGAAAAGGTCAATCTAACGGTCTCATTGTATTTCTGGGGCATCAAACCCCCAAAACACTCCCAATTAGTTGCCAACTGTTAAGGCACGAGTGTTTATCACAGTGAAAAATCTTACAGATTCCGGTAGTTGTGGACAAAGTCAGAGAGATGCTCTTCAAAGCTATCTGTCATTGTGTTTACCTCGGACCTCATGTTCATGCTCTTGAGCGCCTCTAGCATTCAAGTCAATATTGCAACTTGCGCACGCAGCACGTTACTTCGCGTCAACATGAGAAATAAACACTAGGAACACTATGATACATACGTGGACGCGTCACTAACAGCAAGCATATCCCAGCCCTAACACGGTGAGAATGACTGAAAACAAGAACATACATTCATTGTCTGGTCTGGTCTCCCACAATATCCATCACTGTCATAACTGAGGACAAGAGAGATGCTTACAAGGACATGAACATGACCGTGTAGTTACCTTCAATGCTACATTCTGATGCAGTCTTCCCTGTTTGTTTCCTGTCTCAGCCTAAACTGAGCATCTTAGTCTTCTGTGCTAAATGCTGGTATGATGGGAGAGCTAGTGATGACTGGCCATCCCTCCAGGACCTTGTCTCTGCATCCAAATGGCCCGAGGTTAAAAAGACAAATATCAAGGCATCCGTCCCGTAACCAAGTATGATGTCTGACCTCCTTTTCTGTCCTCTGTGCAGTTATATTGTATTATTAATTTTCCATCCAGCCACCACCTGAGAAAAGTTAGAAACGTTGACTCAAGACACCTCATAGACATACAGGCATGTCATTTATTCCCTCTTTTCTTTTCTCCTCCAGCATAAAACACCAAGACAGACCCAGCCTGCAGCTACCATGTGACTGCCCAACCAAACCATCAAATATGAATCGTGACTTGTCAATTTTCAAAAAAATCCTTGTTCCATGTTCATGGAAAAAAAAAATAAAAAAAATTAAATAATAATAATAATAATACAAAGGAGAGAAAATAAAGCCTTTCAGTCAAAGAAGGGAGCTTAGAAAATCACGGAGGCTGTGATAAGCTATTTATATTTAATTTCAATCAGAGCAAATCCACTCTAATTAAAAAAATTCATTGTAAACTACTCAACCTTTACGGGCAACTTCCCGTTCCCAATAATCAGGTGAAGTCATTAATGAGCCACTGCCAGCACTTAATTCCTCTGCCGACTAAGTCAACTCTCTCTTTTGCATTTTTATTTTGTTCTCTCAGAATGGAGCAATAAAATGATAAGAGAAGTTGCCGAGGAGAAAACCTTTTACACTTGGAGTAATCATGACTCTTTGTGTCTTTCTTTTGAAATTAATTTTAATTACAGGCAGCATTGCCTGTAAATGTCCACTTTTTGCTAATCTAAAGTAATGTGACTGCTAATGAAGAGGGAATTGAATGTGTGGAGTCAAGTGGCCTTTTGGCTTTAAATCACTCCCACACTGGCTTACTTACACAGTGGTCAAGGATACAGGTGAACTCACATAAACACACACACACAGCTGAGCTCTATTTAAACAGCAGTGCATTTATTGCCCACAGAAAAAGGCCCACGCTGTGTAAATAGTCTTCATAGGGTCACATGGCCAGTTGGTGGCTGACTGTTAATCAGCACAGCAGCATTTACCTTCATTCACAAAGCTTTGGCTCGGCTCAGCAATGCAAAGCTAAATTTGCAACCTGCTTCCATTTAAAGACGCACGTCTACCTGCTAAAGCCAAGAAAAAACAGACTTATTCAGCTCCTCCTGCAACATGCATGCTTCATCGCACAGGTCACATTCCTTTTCCAGTGTGTCATTCATCAATATCCAGATTTCTTCATATCTTTTCTCTCTTCCAAGGTTACTTCGAAGTATTTAACAGTGTTTGTGTGAAATAAACGTAAAATTCAGCTTCAAAAATTGTACATAATATATCCCTGAATTGAATTAGTACAGTTGAAATAAGTTAAACAGGTTTTAACTTTCCTTCTTTCTTTGCCTTTTGAATTGAGCATCATGTCTAGGAAAAAGTTTTTTCTACCAGTGCTCATTTAGACCAAAGCAACACCAAATAACATCTACGAGTCTCGTTTGCACAGATAAAACTATAACCTCTTCTAGACCAGAGTACCTGTACAGAGCGTACCATGAGATTCTTTACTTGGATTATTTTACTTATTCCTAGATGAACTGCGCTGCTATCCTCTGGTTTCCACTGAAAGTACTGTTGTTTTTTTTAGGAGGAGATAACATTTACTTCTTCTACTGTGTTCCAGGTGAATTTACTCTGACACAGTTACACGTTTCTCGATTCTGACTCTTCTGCAGTAATGTCACGCATCTCAGCAGGAGGCAGAGGAAATCAGCTTTGTCAGGAAGAAGTTGGAATAATAAGCGGTAACATAAATTGAGCAAGATTTTCTCTTTTCTTTCCATTTATTGTTAGAAAAACAAGGAAATAAAAACTACTCAGATGTTGATGTCCTGACATAAAACATGTCTTTAAAAATGTTTTCTGTAGAGCTGCCGCAAATCTTCATGCCTGCCACTAGAAAGAGAGTCTGTAAAGGAACACTGTGGACCTGATATCTGGGTATCCTCATTCATTCTGGGCTCCATGATGATGAAGAGCCTTTCTCACGATCTTCAGTCGGTAAAGTTTAATCTTTGTGTTCATTGTGTCTGCATGCGGCCTGCAGCCAGGCTGTGGAGAATGTGTAAAACTGCTTTCTCACCTGTCTGTTGCAGGCCTTTCATCAGCAAACATCCTCCTGACCCGGAGGACTGTGCTCTCATTTAAAGACGTGTGCAACAGAATTTACATCTGGAGTCCAACATAATGTTCAAAATAAGTGAACATAGAACCTTAGGTCAGGGTAGTTATTAGTTTAACAACACCTACAGAAACACTCAGCCCAGGAAAAGTGGTCCTGTCGAGCCAAGATATGGTCATTCATCAAAAGTTTGATATGGGTTCAACATCCAGAGTGAGCTGTCATTTTCCTTCACCACCAAGGTTGGGGTGTTTAGGTGTAAGGCTTTCTAAATGTAGGCAATTCCCGCTGTAGTGAGAGCATTTTAATACTTGGAGTGGTGAGGGCTATAATGCACTCTCCAAGTTCTGTCCAGTAACTAGAACTGCCGATGGCTTCTGTTTGTTTGCAAGTTGTTGCTCCATGCTGCCTCCATGTGAGTCGCTGGGGTCAGTAAAGAGATGCTTCTCCAGTCTGGTTGACCACATCCATTCACACACACACTCATACAGTGTTTCTTAGTATCTGAACGCAGTGTTTTTTCTCTCCATTATTCAGACTGTGATTAAATGAATCTTTAAATTTCTACATGCACAACTCTGTCCCTTCTTCTTTCAGCCTGTTCTCATTGAATTGCTTTGTGCTGCAGGCCAAGTCATGCCATGAGCTCATGCGTGTTTTGTAGCTTTGCATGGCATTTTTACCCAGGCACAAGGAGAGACTCACACCCATTCTTGTACTTTTATTTTTCCCCTAAACCTTTTGTGTGTTACACATAAAAAGCAGGAATTCAAACATGGTGCACAGTTTATGCCATAACATCATACTGATTCTTTGTCTTAAAGGTAGGTGAATTTTTGCTGTTGAACTGTGAAGGAAGGAAATGAAAACTTTTACTCCTCAGTAATGAGTCAAAAATATTTCCCATTTTGAGAAATATCTGTAAGAACAGGAGGTTTAAAATGAAAATGATGAAACACCAAGAGGTAGACAGAGACAGCAAACAGGAGTCACATGTAATTCTGTTGAACGTACAGTTTCTCTATCAATAAAAATGTTCAGACATCAGGAACACAAACTGTAACGGTACACGTGTGCACCAGACAAGCCGGAGATTCTGTTATTTCTCACCATACAGCTAAACACTGAACACAACGTCGTGCAACAATGATAGCCGTGCTCTAAAGTTGTTTTCTCTTCTTAACGTGATTTATCAAGTTAGCGATAACTCCAGAGAGCACCAAGACAACCAGTTATTAAATACATCAAATAAAATATTAACAGATACAAGTCTGATCCCACCCTGTTTTTAAATAAAGAAATGTCTTTTCACAGCAAGAACACACACACACACACACACACACACACTCTCTCCCTTACTGAAATATGCTCATACCTCCTTAGTGCTTCCTCTGGTCCCAGCCCTCCAGTCCGCCATTTTGTGATATCGCAGAAGAGGAGCAAAAAAATTCCAAAATGTCCACCGTGCATATGAAGCTAAACCTGAACTGTGCTCCGTTGTTCAACAGGAGGGAGCAGAGCTGAACTCCTCTGACTGGCTTTTCTTTTCTAGTAAGTTTCCCTTGCATATTTTCATCCTACAGTTTAGTCCAATTACTTACTGTCTTGAGGATTTGCATGTGGATTTTATCAGTTTTCTTTGGCGACTTGATGAGCTTTGTGGAAACTCATCCCTGGGGTGGAGTGGCTGTGGGCCCATAATAATGTCATCTCTCTCTCCTCCCCTCTCTCTGTCTTTTCAGACATTTGTGTGTGTGACGGAGGCCTCAGTGAGAGACCAAGCGCTAACCTTTACTGCATTGGCTCACACTTAATCCCGTCACCCTGCGGTGATCAGCAGACACACGCTCGTGCACACATACGCGCCGGCAGCAGACACCACTACAGCACTAACACACCCGCAACACCCCTCACATGATGCTGACAACAAGTGACAAGTGTTACGCAGAGCCTCTACCATCCTCTTCCAACAGATGCTTGGTGATTCACAGAGTACTGTATCATGTGGACTAGTGAGTTACTGAGAACTTCAGAAAGCATGACCTGGGCCACGAAGCCCTCTCACAGATCGGGTCCCTCAAAGAAAGCAGACAAAACTTATGAAATGTTAACTTGAATTTTTCTCAAGATGATTTATCTTTCCATTTTTCTTCCTTTCAATATTTGATGAACTGGCAAAGGAAAACGACATGGCTGCTGGAGAAATTATTGAGGATAAATACACACAGCTGTTTCTAGAAATAAAATTATTGGGTGAATCGTGTCCTCGCCATGGTGACAGCCCGGTGAGCTCACATCTCCCATTAAACCCAAGAAGAGGACGCAGAGGTAGCTGCTGGTCTAACACTTAGACTTTATTCACATACTGGACACTGCTGTAGCTTATTTATCATGAAGTGACAAGGTTTCTTTTTAAATTATTTATTTATTTTTTCCTCCTATGTACTGGTTTATCCATCCATCCATTATCTGTACCGCTTCGTCCATGAAGGGTCGCGGGGAAGCTGGAGCCTAACCCAGCATTTAGCAGGTGAGAGGCAGGTACACCTGGACGTGTGTTTGTATTATATTTATTTTTGTTGATATTTTGGATTTGATGTTGTGAGAGGGTCTATTTTAACTACTTTCTAACCTAACCAAGTAGATTTTTAAACATTATTAATTTGTTTTACCAACTAAATCTAACCAAGTAGTTTATGGACCAGATTTACTAAACCAAGCCCCTTTGTGTGGTGTTGGACTTCAGAAGGAACGTAGACATGCTGGTGATCTTCCAACAACACAAACTCATTAAAGAAGACCTAAACTATCTGACAAGGTCAGCTACAATAAGCATGAGGACCAGCAGCCCCGTGGATGATGAAGACTAGGCTGAAAGATGATGGCAGCCACATTGCTGTCTGAGATTTGATGTTCTTCCCATTAATGACGTGAACTAGGTTTTAAACACACATTTCCAGCTGGCTAGATTCAGAGCTGTGGGGGTAGTGAGGTCATTATTTATCTCATGGGCCTCGTGGTTTTTATTTATTCTTTTAGAGCTTTTTGTTCAGAAATAATTTAGAATTGAGGTGCAACACTGTTGTAAATTCTCATGTTTCTTTGGTATCAGTGTTTCCAATTGCAAATAGAAAATGATTTCAAACCTAAAAGAAGAAGGATGAGGACATAAACTTTGATTGTATGTTTAACTGAACTGCCTCCTACTAAATCTGTTGCTTCCATGTAAATCTAAAATGTGAAAAATTAATTAATTATGTTTTTTATAATTTCCAATAAAAGATTCAAACTGTTTCTGACTCACTTCTAAGATCATTCATCCTGTTGTTTTCTTGCATTTTCTGTTTTTATAAAACTGAGACTTTAATCTACTTTTAGTTTAGTAAAAGTGAAATAAGAGCTGAAGACATTTACTTTCATTTAATTATTTCACTAGTCTGTCAAAGTAAAAGTAAAAAGCATTTCATTCATTGTATTTGGAAGGTGAAACATTTTTATTTTCATTTATTTCCATCATTAAAACAATTTTTCAAATATTTGTTATGTCTGAG
>JBAFTC010000005.1:4614143-4630366 GCA_037177435.1 Melanotaenia nigrans
ATTTAAATAAAATGTCTTATGTTCACCTTTTACCATCGTGTCCCAGCGTAATTTTGTTGCACCCAGCCATACCCCGAACACTGGGTTGTAACACATTTGTATATAATAAATTTTTTATATGCACATTTTACTAACTAGTTTGTTAGGTGCATCTGTACAGCAATGGCTGCTCTGGTGGAACATGCCGTGGAAAGTTGCTGGGGCTGTAGGTCTTCCAGTGGATTGTCACCTGCAACCACCGTCCACCATTCAAGCTCAAGCAGACCCTGCCGTCTCCACATCCACAAATGTAGCAGGGATGTAACGGGGGGCTTCAACACTGCTGTCATCAGCGTCGGCCAAAAAGTTATGCAAGACGAGACAAGCCTTGAATATGTCCACCGACATGTCAGGGAGGCATTCAAGGGACCGTCCAAGGATAGGCCATCTTGCCAGTAGAATCCCAAATGAATTCTCAATGACTTGTCTGGCTCTGAACAGCCTGTAACTGAAGGTTTGTTTCTCCACTGGTAGAATATAAGCACTTGCAAGTTGTTCTATGTCCAGCATTCAATCCTTTTTCTTAAAAATCATGAAGAATCCTCTATTTCAATGGCCAAAATAGTCATTGCATCATACCAGAATCACAAAAGAGATAGTAACATAATGACTTTATCAAAGTATATATTAATATGATCTAGCGCAATAATAGCATAAAGGTTTTGAGATAATACATATGGACTTAAAATTCCATTCTGCTTCGACTACAAAGTGAATCAAATCATCAAATCTGATTTGATTTGAGAAGTTCTATGTCCATTTGTTTTGTATTAGTACAGCCAGCAAGATGTTTTTTTTTGTTTGTTTGTTTGTTTGTTTGTTTGTTTTTTTTTATGTTATGTCAATAGCTGCACAAAAAATGTGAATTGTAAACATTGTAATTATTGAATTAGTTGTTCAACTATTTATCACTAATACAATAAAAATGAGAGGAAATGTGAATATTTGCTATGCAAGGCAATTTCAGTGTGCGCCACTGTGCTCCTTATAAAAACAGTTAGCCCGGAGCCCTGAGCCTATTGCAGCCCTGCTGCAACAGGCTTAGATTAGAAAGAGAAAACAACTTAATGCTGTACCCCTATGCTCGACTGCAAGAGCGCATTTCACCAGCGTCGTAACGCCTCAACTGACCTCATGCAGATGGTGCATCAATAAAAATCCAGCTTTAGTCTTGCAGCAATCTAAAAAAATCCTTTACCGACTGGTAACGTTTCCTTTCCTAACATTTCTTCTATCTTGAAAATAAAAGTTGAACATATGACACCCCACACCCCTCATTGTTTCTCATTGTTTGACTGATCTGACTGAACGGGAGTGGGAAAAGATATGGAGAGGAGAATCTCAGGTAGAGTTTATATTGCAGACGTCAGCATCTCATCCAAGTGCATTCTGTAACGTGTCATATCATTTTTCTCAATGCTGGACTGAGTATCACATCGTTGTCTGATTTTTTCGTTCGATGGTTTTTTGTTTATTCATTAGAAACTTTTTTAAAAAATCTACAAACATTTTAAATGACAGGATTTTATGAGGATTTATTAAAAATCATAAAGTGTAAACAAACGTTTAACAACCTATAGATGATTTTTATTAACAACATTCTGATCTCCGTTCATTAGAAACCAGTTTCTTTCTGTAATTGGACCTTTTTTTGGCTTCATACTTCACACCCCTCCTTCTAATTGCTTCCCCCACCATTCCGCTTCAGACATACTGAAAGTGTTAAACCTGGTAAAGAAGTAGCTCAGTTCAGCATGTCAACCAGCATCATGATCATTGCTACCTGACGTGATGCTGGGACCTGAAGGCACCATGTTAGCAATGTCCATGTTACCTCCACATTAAAGCTGATTGTCATGTAGAAATGCAGCTGACCGCTAACCGTCTCAGTCACAGCATTCCTGGGCCCAGCAGATCAGCCCCATCCAAATAGACTTCATAATTAAAGCTTAACTCTGAAGAATCCAAGGAAAAAACTGTTGAAGTTTTAGAACTGCCATCAGCTGAATGCATATTGTTTATATTATGTCATTTCTCTGAGTAGAAACTGCAACTTTCACAGACCTGGTAACATGGTAACCTGGTATTTGTTTATTTAACTTTAGCAGCTTTCGTCTCTAAAACTGTTTTATCTGCCAGCTTTCCCACACTGGAATGAATCCCAGATAAATTAGAAGTCACAATAAAAAGTGTCTGTGAGACATTTGTCTTGTTTGTGAGATTTCACAAATGGAAAACATAAATAAAAACCTACAACTACGTAAGTGCAGTCATTCCAGTGACTAGGGAAGAGGTTTTACTGTCCAAATGAGGAATGCTTTGCTAATATGACAGACGTATTACCAGTAACGATCCACCAGACAAATGATGCAGCAGCCGATTCAATTTTACATCAACATTAGCCACGTGATGTGATTTAGGGAATGCTTGCACACTTATTTTCCAGCGTGTAGACACACACACGAACAAGCACATAGTCACCCTCAATGTAAAAGCAAGCAGATTTTTTACGTCTACAAGCTGAGGAACACATTAAGTCCATGTTTTTTACTCCTCTTCTATATATCTGAACTCATACACAGATACAGATCCAGCTACTTAGAATGATTGACTGCATCATGCTTTCACTTCCGAGCTGATTCCCTGCAAGGACTACGGCTGAAAGTGGCCGGAAACTGGTTGGCTGGCTGAAGCTGTACGCTTGCATCTGTCATGAATCCAATGTACCTGTGTTTAGACTGTGTTTTACTATTGTGCCAGCAAACATGCTGTACAGAACTATTTTAGACAGAAACATGGCATTGTCAGGCTTTCTTTATGGAGTTGGGGGTATGGCAACCTGTGGACAAGAAGTCCAGTTTAATTTAATTTTGTGGTGTGAGCCCGGCTCTGTTCATAAGAAAAACAGCCCATCCACAGCCCCCCAAAAACCTGTACAGTTAGCATGCAGATTTCATGCACCTGGATGTAAAAAGGTCAGCATTTGGTGAAAGTTTTTTTTTTTTTTTTATCTTCACTGGCAGTTTGTTCCACTTGTTTGCAGCATAACAGCTAAAGGCTGCTTCTCCATTTTTAGTCTGAACCCTGGTCTGGACCCTGGTCTGGACTAGTTGACCATAGTCTCTGGATCTCAGAGCTCTGCTAGGTTTTTATTCTTTGAATTGTTCTGTACATGAAAGGTGCTACAAATAAACTGCCTTTCCTTGAACGTATTCTCAGACTAAACCATTCTGAGATGTAAACCATCAGAACAGATTAAATCTATTCTGTGACTGACTGAAAGCGTCAGCTTCTACAGACTGGTTTATACTGGGATAAAAAGCTCCAGCTGCTACAGACTGGTTTATACTGGGATTAAAAGCTCCAGCTGCTACAGACTGGTTTACATTAGGATTAAAAGCTTCAAGTGCTATAGACTGGTTTATACTTTGCTTGATCCGGCTTGGAGTTTTAAGGTGTCACTACTAACACAGTGCGATGACAGAAGTGGGATCTAATTATCCTTTCATAGTTGAGCAGCCTTTATAAGTAGAGCTAATCAGATGGAATCTTTGAGATTCATTTAAATGCTTTGAGATCTTTTTCTCATGAGCCTGAAACATGAAATGTGGACACAGCAACATCCAAACATTTAACTTTCCATCTTTGAACTTACTCTTTCATCAGTTAAGACTGAAATTGTCATGCACTTTATGTCTGATTAAAGCACATGGAATAACAGAAGAAGAATATCTCCTCATTTATTGGTCAATTAGTGCAGAGTCTATGACGCTCTTCCTGGTGGACCATGTTTCTGATAAATTATTACAGATTTTAACTATTGTTATTAAATCAGCCAGTTTTGAATTAATATGACGAAGAGTCATGTTTTGTCGTTAATGCTTCTGTGTTGTCCCAACAGCCCAGATGCGTGTTGATCCACCAGCCACCCATCTTGTCAGTCTGACTCTGCTATTCTTAGTCGGTCCGTCTGCCACTACTGTCCCCCCGGACACTGTGCCTTCAAACAGACGGTTCCCATCTGACACGATTCCTACCTCTCATGCAGTCAGGATGGATTAAATTGGTCATGGTGGAATTCAGCTGTATTGTGTTTAATTAACACCTGATGTCATTCTATAGGAGACGTAAACCTTGTAAGGTTCCCATTTGGTTCGTTGACGTGATATCAGATGACAAAGTGCAATATGGAAACTGTCAGCTGTGACAAAAAGCAAACAAAGAAACAATGAGACTCCATGTGGTTCAGCTTTTCCTTCCTGAACTGGAAAATGTTCTTAACTATGAATTAGACCACACATATTTTAGTTGTGTAACTGAGTGAACTGTAAGGGCTCCAGCTTACTGTTCATGGATTAATCAACTCTGTAATTTAAAAAGAAACAAAAATATATATTCCGTGTGCCAGTGCTGTAAGAAGGAAGGCACATATGTGACAACTTCTCTGCATTTATTCCACATCATTAATATTCTGTTTCTGTCTCACTGTTTATCATCTAAATCTTTGTGCATTTTTGACTACACCCCCACCAAAGTTACCTCCAAACATACGCACGTTTTGGGAAGTGGGGGAAATTTTGCTCTAACTTTTCTTGGATAAATTCTTGTGATTTTTTGCTGAAACCAAAAGAGAACTGCACTTTTATTCCTATTGAAATGGGATTCTGCCAACATGGGAAAAATCCCATCCCCCTTTGGAGCCATAAATCCTTGGGTGTTGGCTAGAAGGGACACATCCCTGCCAAGATCAAGGAAGTCCTGAGTTGTCCCTATCATTGTCTATCACACAGACAGCTGACAGATTCATGCTCTCTATGCAGCTTTGTTCTGTTTATTCTGTCTACCTGTAAAACAAGGTAGACGTGAATCAGTTGTAATGTGATGACATAGTTCAGTGGATTCCTCAGACGCGATGAAATTAGAGTGGAAGTGCAGGATTTGGGTTAATTATTGTGATTATGTCTGTAGTTTGGTTTGTAAACGTTACATTTTTAAATGTAGTTCTTATTTATTTGTGTGTAGTTTTCCTGGGGATTTGTTGGTAATGGTTTGTTTCTGTTAAAGTATTTCTATGAGATGGGCTGGCCCACAGGAGAAGTGGGGTGGCCTGGACCAGAAAGTGACCTGACTAACCTTGTTGTCAAAAAAATATATATAAAATAAATAAATAAATAAATAAAATCAGTTTGGCTGATTGGTTTACTTGGTACTCCCACCTGCACAAACAAAATCATTTGTGCTCGTCAGTTGTCACTAATGATGGGGACTGGTGAAAATGACATTGTCATTTTATATGATCAACACGAGCAAAGCAAGCAGAGGCAAAACAGCTGAGACGCAGAGAAACGTGATGAAGAAATGGACTTGAAATAAAAAGATGATGGAAGACAGATGAGGAGGAGGCCGCTAGTGTTAGAAAATTTCAAATATTTTCAAATCATCATCATCTGCAGCAGCAGCATCATCACAGGAATTTACTGTTTAATAAATGAGTGATGGAGGAGAGACAGGATGTTTGTGACAAGCTACAAACTTTTATCTGAAGGAGATTTCCTGGTATCATACATAAAATGTTAATTAATTTGCTGTGTTTAAAGTGACAGGTGGATATTTCAATACTGAGGCTGCTCAGCTAAACTAGTCTCTACAAATAGGCTACTGTCCACATCTGTCCACATCTGTCTACTTCTGTCCACATCTGTCCATGTCTGTCCACATCCGTCAACATCTGTCCACATCTGCCCGTGTCTGTCCACATCTGTCTATGTCAATCCACATCTATCCACTTCTTTCCACATCTGTCCATGTCTGTCCACATCTGTCCACGTCTGTCAACAGCTGTCCTTGTCCAACTCAGAAACAGCTGTAAACTGGGCCAATGAGGAACATTTTATTAGTCTAGGTGTGTTGGAGACCCGTGGTTCCAGCACCACCACTAGTTATGCAAATGTTACTGAAATGACTGGCAGAGCTTAATTTAATAACCACACCGATTACTTGATTGTTTTATTGTAATATTAAACAAAGTGAAAATGCTTTGATGTTTCTTTGCAGAGGAGCACTGGCCTGTGTAAAAGAGAACTTAAATTATTATTATTATTTTTTAACAAACAATGTTGATGCTTATTTCTACTTTGTTCTATTTCTAAAGTGTGTAAAATAATAAGCTTAACATAGTAATGGCACTACTCACCTCTTGTCTTCTTGGCAGGGCAGCGGAGGTAAAAGAAAGTGCTTAAGAGCTTTTGGAGCAAACCATGCTCAAGAAGGGGGAGGTAGTCGTTGAGATTAATAAAATATGTATTTGAATTATGCTGCAAAATTAGTTATTGAATTATTTATAGTTATGTGTATATGTAAATATTTATTCATGATTATCGGTTTTACAGGTTGTTGTTTTATGTAAATATTTTTGTGGTTATTTGTGAACTTTTGCAGTTTAGTCCCACGTCAATAGGTTGTTCCAGCTAATTATCTGCAGCAGAAAGGTATAAAAGCCCTTAGTTGCTCATTGTAAGGTGTGTGAAAGCAGTTAATAAACTACATTTATTTTTAAAGGTGGCCTTTATCTCTTCCTCATGTGCGATTGTGAGGTCACTGAGGTGTGCAGACCTTGCGTTGGTAGACCAGACAAAAATATCAGGACAGAGGGATATGGTGGTGATGTGTGTAGGGAACTGGAGTTGCTTGCTGGGGTCAACCCTCATGTCCCACTCCTGGTCAAGGGAAAGGGGCGAGGTGTTTCTCTAAGCTTGGTGTATTTTGCTCCCTACATTCTGTGACAAAGTTGGTGTGGCTTTCTGTGTTTGTCTTGTAGGTACCTGTCCTGCACCTCAGCTAGCTTTTTCAGAACTTGGTCATGGCATCATCTATAGCGCCCAGAGAGAGTGCAGTCTTACAGCCTGACAAAATATGCTGGAGGCTGGCATCATGGATATTGCAAAGGTAACAGGATTCCTCATTCCCGAAGCACTGGTGGAGGTTACATATACAGGGAAATGTGTCATAATTTGTTCAAATGGGGAAACTAAGCCTTGCCTGTGGAATCTCTCACAGATCTCATCAACTGATGTTCCAGTTGATAACTCCCTCCCAAATTGTCCAGCTTCCTTGTCGGCCCTGTGTCAGCCTTAATCTTGTGGCAATCTTCCTCTATCCTCACCACCTCCACCATCTCAACTCTGTTCCTTACAGCTAGCTTTGGAAGAGGAGACAAAAGTGAGGCGTCTCTCCTTACTCCAGTCCAGCTTTCTCTGCCTGGACTCTGCCAACAATCTCTTTGTGTTGCAACCTGCCAACAGCTGGGTCAACCTCAGTTTGGGCATTTCACTTTCACCTGTGGGAACCTTGATGTTTGCATTCCTCACAAAATGATTCTCTTAGTTAAACAACACAGTTGTTTTTTTTCCAGGCAGTTCTCATGAGGTAACATTGCAGCTACAGTATCTTTGGCCAGTTCTATTAGAACTTGGATGGGACTTCATTGGGGCCAGGAGTGGAAGAGGATCATACCTTCTTAATGATTTTCCTGATTTTTCTAAGCTTGGGGGTTATGGTGTTGAATTAAGCATTTGGTGGTGCGGGACAAGATACATACCCTGGTGATTCTTAGGGGGTGTTCTTAAACAGGTCACTGTACTACCTCATGGAATGCTCAATGGTGGCTTCCGGCTTTTCACTTTTCTTCTCCTCCAGCAGCTGTCTAGTATGCTTGAAAGGATCTATAAAGTAGTTGGCTCGCTCCTTTTGCTTCCATTTGCTATGCTTACTGATGCATTCAGCTCCTTTCCTTGGCTGTTTTGCCTTCCTCCAGTTCTTGTTTGTGTTGTGTTGCTTTGTCCATTTATGTACAGCACTTTGTTTCAGCTGTGGTTGTTTTAAAGGGCTATATAAATAAAGTTGAGTTGAGTTGAGTTGAGTCAGCGGCAACGGATTTTTCTCATTTTCTCTTCCTTCAGTGTCTTGATCAAGACTGTGTCCAGTGTGTGCTATGCCTTTGCTTTGAGGCGGCGTGGCTCAGCAAGGTAGCGCGGTCGTCTTGTAACCCGAGAGTTGCCGGTTCGATCCTCGGCCAAGTCGTGTTCATGTCGAGGTGTCCTTAGGCAAGACACCGAACCCCTAGTTGCTCCTGATGGGTCGTGGTCGAGTGCCTTGCATGGCAGCTTCCGCCATCAGTGTGTGAATGTGTGTGTGAATGGGTGAATTTGCTGTATACTGTAAAGCGCTTTGGGTATCCTGGTACAGAAAAGCGCTATATAAATACGGACCATTTACCATTTGATTGATTTTGGCCATTTGATCTTGTTCTGCGTGTCTGGCTTCTTGGTCTCTGCTTGTGGCTCTGTTCAGTGTGAGATGGTGAGGACTGGGTCTTGATGATCATACTGGGGCCCCGCCTGGATGCATTCTTCCTTTGCTATTTGTGTGTTCAGCAACATTGGGTTCATTGGCTCTCTGGTGTTTGACCTGGCTTTTGGTTCCTCTTATCTCACCTGCCGAAGCAGTGCAAGGTGGCCTTTCTGACCACACCTTGCTTTACCCCGGTGGATTTGCAACCCCTTATATGTGGTTATCTACATGCACACTTTTGAAGGATCTTCTCCTGGAGTCTTTGCTGGGGTTCTGGCATTCTCAGTGTCCACTTCTGTTGCTGTCACTACCATCTGGTCCATCCTGATAGGCTCATTTTTCATCCAGCCTCTCGGAGGGTCTACGGGTTGTTTTCCTTTAGAGTTCTTTGTAGTTCCTTTGGGTGGGTTGCGTAACGACCCGTTCACCCCCAGTGTGGTCTTTCCCTGCTGTGCTTCGGTTTTTCCTGGATACCAACTGCTCTGCTCACAGTAGTTGCTGGGTTACAAGAACTTTAGTTATTGTACAGGTAGGTAAAATCCAGAGAAGCCTAAGGAGGAAATTTTCAGGATTTACTAACTAAAATGTAAAAAGTCAACAGAATGAATTTAAAGCTGTGAAACTGCTTCCTGCTAAACACAGAAAGAACAATATCTGAAGAATAACAAACATCAGGTGAACCGATAGAAAGCAAAATTAGAATCTCACAGCTTCTAGATGGTGAGAGAGAAATATGCACAATATGCGGATGATGTCTCCTCGTTTCCACCTGATAGCATGAACATGGATAAACAACTCCTCTACTGAAAGCTCATATCTCACAAATTTCCAGAGCTGAAAGTTTCATCTTGCTATGACCAAGATTCACCAAACCAGTGGCAGAAGATGGCCTGATTTATGCTTCATGCTTGGAAAACAGAAAATGTAACACCTATGCTGTCTTGCCTTAAAACTTCTATCCACCAGGATAAAACTGCATTTAGTAAAAAAAAAAAAAAAAAAGAACTATGTTTGTTGTTGTCTTCTGGGAGCAGTTTCCCGTCCATAAATCACAATGTGCAGCCCATCTGCACGAGTGTTAACGGAGAGAGAAATGTCAGTTCTTTTTCTTCTTTCTTAAGTTCCAGACAGAAAACATGTCTTCATGTTAATAAAGCCGCTCTCACCTGATTACATCATCACTGCTGTATGGAGGAAGAGGCCTGGACTGCAGCCTCTTCATGAGCTTTCTCTGATTTAGAGCCAGTAGCAAGGAATGTGGAAAAAAAACACAAAGCATTAAGCTTTAAAATAAGTAACAGAATGTGCCCATTCCAATAAAATGTATATTACTACATCATTTTGACAAAAAAATGGCTTATGCTATTGTATTCTCTATGACTGAGAATAATTTCCTTTTTATGGATAAAGTATTGAAATAAGCTAAACCAGTTAAAGGATCTCTGATGGAAAAAGGGGGCTTGCATGCAGGGCAGTTGCTAGGAATTCTGGGCCCTCAGAAAGAATATGGCCATGGGCCCCTCTACCGCAGGATTGTTGCCACTTTTTTATGTCTGTGTATAATGATGTTTTCAGTGTTCTTGACGATGTAATGCACCCAATTTATTTTCTTCTTTACAATGTAGTAGTAGTATTATTATGTAAATGATGTATTATTAGTTGTCTAATTTCTCTGACTTTCATGCTATGGTTGTCATAATGGAAGCTGTTAGGACCCACGAGCAGACGAGAAGCCTTGAAATCACAAAAAGGTTTTATTTACAGAAGAGTAATATGCTGGCGTCGGAGCAAGCTGGCAGGCAGACAGTCGGGCAGGCAAAAAACAGTGGAGTCATCAGAGACAGCGGATTTGCAGGATAACTTCTGAACAGAGTGGAACAAAAGTTATTTCACACAGGTCATGTACAAGAAACCACCAGAAAACTGCACAAATCAAAACCTTTCCAGCAGAGGTGTGTGAACAGACCAGAGCAAAAATGCTGTTTGAGTAATGAGGTGATTATCCACAGCTGTGAGAGAAACCCGCTGCCAGAGACACCTGCAAAGAAGGCACGCCCACATCCATATCCACCCACACACACACATACAAACAGACTACTGCCAGGATAGGCAGAGTCATGACAATGGTACCCAAAACTACTTAAACCACAGTATTACACCTCTGATTGCAAATACAATTTCAATAAACCACTTAACAAATGGGTATTTTACTGTGAATAATCAAGCACTGATGTGCAAAAAACAAGAAGTTAAAGTGCCCCGTTTTTTGTCCCTTAAACAATTTCTTTCAATACCCGAAGGAGCTTTGCTTTGTGGACATGGGCCTGGCTCCGTCAACAAGGACAGCGATTTAAGTTGTCCTAAATAAATTTAGCCTATATTTTGCTATTAATTATATAATTGAAATAGCTAATAGGTTGATTAATGTCTTAGTAATTAGCAATGGTACAGCAGTTCACTAATAAACCAACCAGAGTCTCACCCACTCACCCTCAAAGGCATCATTGGACTGCTGGAGATGAAGGTCTGCTGCGGGGTTGGACTCAGACAAAGTGGTCACTGCTGATTCTGGAGCATAACATTATAAAGGCTTATTGTTCTATTATATAATGCTTTTCATCTGTCTTCTTGTTCCAGTCACGCTGACCGAGAGGCAGTGTGTAACACAGTCCACTGTAGCTGGCCTCCAACATTCAGTTAGCTACAGTAGGAATCGTTGCTCTACAATGACCTGGCAACCTGGTCCAGAGTGTACCCCACCTCTCACTGGATGACAGCTAAAGGCGGATCTCTGCTCGTGTGGCATCTGTGTGCAGTAAGTTACGGTTCTATCCTTCGCGACCCATCCTCGGTTAGTGGATGACCAAGAAATCGTTTCAACCCTCTACAGTTTGACTCTCACCATTCCTTGAGAAGAAAGGTCTAATATTCTGGGCCCCTGTTCTGCTGCTCTTACTCCTGGCCTCCCAGTCTTGTGTTTTTTGGGAAGCGTCATTTTATCCCCCTAAAGTGCAGGAATTCCTTAAAAAGATGGCACCTGTGTGTACAGCTGGCCATCTGCTGCTCCTGCTGTGTTTCATGTTTCTTTTATTTTTAACTATTGAACAGATCGAGTCTCTGCTGGTCTATGATTGCCAGTCTCTTTTAAGTATTCGGCAGAAAATTGGAAATTTTACTGCTTCTAGTTATGATGGAAGAAATAATCTGCCCCCGTTCCTGGTGATAATTCCGCTCTACCTGTGCCGGGCCTCGGCTCTACCTCCTAAGCAGAAGCGTCCCTATCGCTGCGGCAGTCGTGGTGGTCGGCTGGTGAAACTGAAGTTCTGGCTCTGGCTGTCATGACCTTCGTCTATTTCCCGGACAGGATATGGATTATTATATGCCCACACTGTACATCAACGCTTCCTCAACCCAACTGACACCTTCCTGGTGCCTGTCACCAGGTTTATTTATTAAAGGGACTCCAACCCCGCTGCCCTTGCCCTCCCCGGGTCTCTCAGTGTCGGGCAGTTCATTGGCTCCCGAGGACATTGCCCCATGCTTCCCGATCCACAGGACTACAGGCCCCAGCCCTCTCCAGGATTGGCTTGGTGAACGCCAGATCCTTGGCGAGCAAAACAAAATCTTGAGGGATTTCTTCCGCTCCCATGCTCTGGATTTCCTCTGTGTGACCGAGACTTGGATCGGTGCTGGTGGTGCTGACACAGAGCAGCTCAGCTCCTGGTTCGACTCCTCCTGCCAAACTATACTGGACTCTGTGGCTCCAATAAAAACTGTGAAGCCCAGGGCTAAATCTGAGCCATGGCTTACTGACGAAACTCGGGGGGGCTAGAAGAGAGTGCCGCAAAGCTGAGCGAACTCTCTTCTCTGCTCCTGCATCTGACCCCTCTGTCTCTGTTCGTTGCTCTGCAGCTCTTGAGGAGTTTGAGCTGGTATCTTTTTCAATTCTGGAAGATATGATTGGCCATATTAAGCCATCAGGCTCTCCCTATTATGTTGTCCCTCCTGGTTTCTTGAAAAAAAAATTCCTAGTATAGGGCAGGCAGTTCTGACCATTATTAACAGTAGTTTGTCATCTGGAGTTGTTCTGTTAAGTTTTAAACATGCTGTGGTCCAGCCCTTACTTAAAAAAAACCTGACCTTGATGGCAGCGTGCTGGCCAATTTCAGACATAAAATTTTATTTCTAAAATCTTAGAAAAAGTTGTCCACACTGAACTCAAGCTGTTTTTAAATAAACCTGATGTCTTGGAGGTGTTCCAATCCGGCTTTAAAACTGCACAGCACCAAGTCAGCTTTGATAAAAGTGTTTTACGACATCCTCTTAGCAAATGACTCTGGTGAACATATTCTTCTTACTTTATTAGACTTAACAGCAGCTTTTGACACCGTGGACCACAACACTTTAGTGGCTCGGTTACACCACCTATCTCTCTGACAGAAGCATAAGTGCGAGCTTTGCAAATTTTGAATCCTGCTCTGCACCACTTCCTTCTGGGATTCCCCAGGGGTCAATTTTATGGACTCTGTTTTTCTTTTTGTATTTACTGCCCTTGGGCTCAATCCTGAGAAGGCATGGCATCTCTTATTACTTTTATGCTGAGGATAGTCAGATATATGTGCCATTTAAAAAGAAAAATGTTTGCTCCCTTTAACCTCTTCTGGCATGTCTCAAAGACATCAGAGCCTGCTTGGCCCTAAACTTTTTATGCCTTAATGGGAAACAAACCTTCGTTACATCTCAGCTGGATTACTGTAATGCTCTTTATTTTGAGGTTAGCCAGTCCTCCCTTGCACATCTTGAGTTGGTGCAAAATGCAGCTGCACTCCTCCTAGCTAAAGTACGTAAGAGAGAGCACATAAACCCCTTCCTGGCCTCCCTCCACTGGCAGCCAGTGCACTACAGAGTTCATTTTAAGATTCTTTTATTAGTTTTAAAGTCTTTAAAAGGTCTGGCCCCTCCTTACCTTTCTGAGCTATTCCACCCCTATGTTGCCGCTTGGTGCCTCAGGTCAGCTGACCTGCTGCTCCTGGACATAGGACGAGGTCCAAACAGAAGCTCAGAGGGGACCGAGCTTTTTCAGTTGCTGGTCCAAAACTGTGGAATGAATTTTTAAACTCCTCTTTTTCCATTTTTATTCTTTGGCTTTCAGCCCAGTATCAGACTGTTCCTGTTTAGTGTGCTGTGGTTTGTTTTATTTACTGGTTTTGTTTGTTTTTAATCTGTTTATTCTTAAAATATTGCTTATTGTTTTTAAACTGTTTTAAAAACAATGAACAATTATTTTATTATATTTTATCATATAATTTATTTCCCTGTTGATTCCTTTATTTTTATGTGTTGCTTTGTTATTTATGTACAGCACCTTGTTTCAACTGTGGTTGTTTTAAAGGGCTTTATAAATAAAGTCGCGTTGAGTTGAGTTGAGTTAGCTCAAGCTTGCACATATTCCCTTGAGGACCAAACCATTTTTGTGAGGAGAGGAGGTTATTGAAATGCTTAAAACTAAAATATTGTGTGACTTTGTTTTAACTCAGATGCCTTAATTTTAATATATATTAGTTATGTCTATGCATTGTAATTTAGTCATAGAGCCTGGGGTGTGTGTGGACCCTAATGGACTGTAGGCCCTTTGAAATGTCATCACCTTTCCCCCTATACAACAGTGCTGTTTGCATGCTCAGTTCAGCCGTTTTGGTCTGTAGTTCTAATATAAAAGGGGTACTTGTTGACAAGTGAAAAGACATCCACGGGTTTCCACTTCCATTTACATTACAGTCCATAAAACCCAGTTTACCATTTCTGTGCTTTTACAAAGTGGCTTAATGCAGTTCATGAACATTTTAGCTGAAAAGAAAAGAGAAGGATCTCTTTTTATTTTTTTATTTTTTTAGCCATAACCCCCCGTATCCACTATTCTCATCTTTTATGCCATGTAAAGGAGTGGTCGTCCATGAATTAGCAGAGACTGCAGATGCAGATGGTGAGATTTCTGGTCGGATCTGTAGGTGCTTTCTTTATTTTGTCATTTGTTTGGATCTGGATTGGCTGATTGGTCATGCAACACCTATGTCTGACTGAATACCTGTTATTCTATCTAGCTTTGGCCATGGTAGCTTACTTATGCATGCTTTATGACATATAGTAATGGTATAATATAATAATTATGTTTATATTCTGGGTGGCCTTCACACTTATGTGGTCAGAGTGAAATGTTTACTACCAGGTACGTCATTCACTTAAAATAAAACGCACAACATTTTACATGTGCATCAGCAGAGTGAAAAACAAACAGCCAGGTTCATTCTTGTGTATGAAATGGGGAGGAAATGTTTTGTTATTGGAGCATTTCACCAGACTGATCAGAAGTATGACTTCACACACACACACACACACACACACACACGCACACACACGTATCTGTAATTTTCATAAGCACTGAACCCTAGCTGACATGCTGTCAGCAGAACAAGAGGAGGCATCTTACAATCCACTGGTGACTGGTTGAACAAAGACATGATGCCTCCTCAAACCTCAACCTCTCAACCTTGGACTTGTTGCAGTCAGTAAATATTGCAACTTTTTTTTATTCTGCAAGACCAAAGCAGATTAATTGTCTCCAAACTGGAGGGTCTGGGATCCTCTTATTCATGCAGAACTGCAAGTAGATCTACTAATTTTTCATTTTTCCATATCTTTCTGGTGGAAGCTTTATCCCCTCGAAGAGAACAAAATCCGCATTTTCTTGGAAATTCATTGTGTACTATTCACACATTGTCTCTGCCTCTCAGAGCCAGGAACATGCCTAAATGGATGTGATCTCACTTTAAAAGCTTTTACTCACAGCACCAAGTAAGAGCAGACCAGTGAGGCCATTTCAATCGAACCTTGGTCTCATTTTATTGCAGCAACCATAAGGATGTTGGGCCTGTTTGTTCTGGCACAGAGGTGTCTGGGCTGCTCTCAGCATCTGCAGATTCATGTCAGTGCAGGAGGACAGATCTGCAGTCCTCTCATGATACACTGTATCTCTGGAGATGATGCTAATAATCAAGGGTCTGAAAGAAATTGTGAGGCTATTAACAACTGATTTCATAACAAACAGCACAGCCAAAATGCTAAAGATAGAAAGGTTTGGATGAAATGCTCAGGACAATCTAGTATTACTTCATCACAGAGGCACAACTCAGGAATGGGGCCACCATCAGTCACTTCCATTACATGGATAATATCAGAAAAAAGCAAAAACTGGAGAAATACCAAGGAGGACTGGGAGAATGTCCTTTAGGCTATATATCATGAGATTTTGAGTGAAAACCTCCTTCCATCAGCATAGGCATTGAAGATGAAACGTGGCTAGGTTTTTCAGCATGACAATGATCCCAAACATACCGCCCAGGCAGTGAGGGAGTGGCTTCGTAAGAAGCATTTTAGTTAGATATTTTTATTGAGTTTTCATAGATGAAATAAAAACACCCACAACCCTAACAACACTTCCACACATCCATGACGGGACAAAAAAAAAAAAAAAAAAAAAGAACAAAGATAGCTGAAATTTGTAGCCTCATGACATGTCCTATATGTACCTATATGTACAGACACAGATACAAATAATAGGAACAGATAGACAAAATAAAAACAATGAATGCGTTGCAATTCCGGCTTTAGCTGGATCCTGTCACGGTTCTGCAACATGTCCTTCTCTACCTGAGCTTTAGGTGGGGCTGTGCAGGTTTCAGTCAGCCTGGGGCGGAGTCCGGTCTGCTCTTTCCTCCGCAGCTGCGTTCCATCAACCCTCATCAAGCCTCCCTTTATGAGGACTGCAGGAGCAACCA
>JBAFTC010000005.1:4662225-4672553 GCA_037177435.1 Melanotaenia nigrans
ACCCAAAAAGAATAATAAGATTTATATGCTGCACCGGAAGTGAATAAATTACATTTTTCGGCACTCCGGACCGCTTGAAAAAGACAAAAACAGGTATTTAAGGGCTTAAAAAAGTGGATTTTGCATGATACGTTCCCTTTAACACTCTTTTTAAATGACTGCATTGATTCTCCAGGGAGTAAGGAGGAGCTGGCATTGTAAGGACAAGACAATGAATGGGGGTGAACATGAGTGCATGACAGAGCAAGAGAGCATCCATCCCAATATATAACCAATAGAGGCTTCTGACAGAGGTTAAGGGACCACTTGAGTTTCAACAAGTTTATTTATTTATTTGCCACTCTTTCCAAGCTCAGACAAGTTTCTAACGCCTGTAAAATGTTGAGGTAGGGTGAGTTTTTCACCTGGAGTCAGAAGGTTGGATGAGAGTTGGAAGGATGCAAGTATCTGGCGCTGTGTTCCCTGCTGTGTCAGTATCACACGTCCACTCCACTTAACAGCCTCCTCCATCACTGAGCAACCATCACCAAGGTGACACTGGGAAGCTGTCGTTGCCATATCCTTGGAGACTGTCACTCTTGTAACCTACTGCAGTACATGCTATGCCAACGAGGTAAGATGCAGAGGAAAGATAAATGGATGTTACAAACTCAAAGTCCTCAGTTTTTCTCTTAGTGATAAAATGAAACAAATATCTAGGATTTGAGCTCAGATAAAAGATATGTGAAATAAAAAGTTAAATAAATGAAATGACAGTGTCGCATGTAAAAATCCATTTTTGATTTGGTGGTAAAGGTTAGATGGTGTATTGGCTTCAGGCCTAATTCTACTCAGCTGATGGGTGTTACAGAGGTTTTTACATTTAAGACAGTGTGACCGATTTTGTTATAGAAGAATTATTTATAGCATGCACCTTGAACTAATCTATTGTTTCAAATGATTTCCTGAAATAGTCTAGAAAATCTGCAAACACTGGCGTGGACCTGCTCTCAGAGCTTGATGTGCAAGGGAGGGGTTGCAGAGAAGTCACTGTGGAAATGACTGAGAATAGTTTTCAATACACCAAGAGCAGCAAATGAGGTTCTGTTGTGATGTTTTTATGATAATGCCTCAAGTATATAAATGCAAGGCTTCTCAAACATTTTTGATGCTCACACAGCCCCTTCGTTGATGGCTAACAAAATATATCAGACATTTTGAACTCTCCAGTACAGCTATATGCAAGACTTCAACTGAACCCTCTGACCTCCCCTACACACACATACTGCACATTAGCCAACCGCTGCTTCATGCAGACACCAGACCAATGAAGATTAAAACTCAACAGCAAGGTTTTGTAACCTTTAGACATCTTTCCAGAACCTTCCACAACCTTTTTTTCTGATCCTATGACCATCTGTCTCACATCTCCTCTCTCCTTCAGAGACGTTATATCACTATACTATAGCTAATGTTGCAGTACAAGGTATCTTAAACATATCCACTACGCCACAGCAGTTTGCTTGAAAACAGAATGAGCAAGGACCACATGACTGACTGTTATTACTACATAAATATTAATGAATGAAAATATCAATGAACACAAAATACATTAAATAAAAGGTACAACCACCCTTGTTAAAAGAAGTGCGCTTTCCTCTACAATACCTGTGAACAAATCAAGTAAACAATAACACAAACTAGTTAAGATAATCAGCATGGAATGGCAAAATGTAAAAACAGGTAGCACGTAGCACAACTATCACAGCAATATGAGACGTGATCATGACTAAATAATTTAATCATTTAACTGCTGCAGCTCATCTCAGAACTGTTTTTAGTTGTATTGTCTAAACTGGAATACCAGAAACCGTGCCTTGGTTAACCTGAGCATTTCCACAAGAAGTACAAACAGTAAACATAAGTATAGGTGATAAAAATGCACAACTTTCTCTTAACCAGTCTTGAAAACCCAATATGACTTATAACATCCGAACGTTTTCTGACTTTTCCATTTGTTACATTCAAAAAGCCAAAAGTAATATTCAAATAAAAACATAAAGAAAAAAAAAAAAAACATCCCAAGGAGCCAAAACAAACACTAAGACCCCATTAGAATGCAAATTCTTTCAAATGGCTTGACATATTGATAAAAACTCAAAAGGCTGTGAAAAGAGCTTATCTTAACCTTGGTCCGCCGCATGAAGACCACAGTTTGAAAAGTACAAAGCTTCCAAAGGTTAATGGGATTCCTCAGTCAGTTTTTAGAGAAAGCCACTGGGGTGTGGAAGTGGGTGATCCACTGGCCCCTTAGTTAGTTTACAGACATGAAAGATGGCAAATATTTAAATAAACATTTCTGTCACTCAACACTGGCTCAGATAGTGACTCATAACAAAAAGGCTTGGTGACATGAATAGTACAGAAGTGACTCGGGGAGTTCTCAAACAAGTCCATGCCGGTTTTCATTTTTATTTTATTTATTCATTTTTTAAAATCTTTTTTTAATTATCAGGCAAAACAGAGTATTGTTTTTACCTTGTCTGTCTCCACGGCTATGTGGGGCTGAAAAAAGAAATGCTGAACAAGATGCATTTGTTACAGAAAGCAGGTTATGTTGAAATTTCTGAGTATGTTAACCTTGTGTTGTGTTGCTGTGTTGTGAAAACTCAAGCTTTTCTGTTTCAGAAAGTAAGGTAAGTCTTACTCAGAGTATGTTACCATGGTAACTGACTCTGTGAAGTGAAGCTTCCAACTGGCAGGTTCACCATAAAAAAACCCAGAGTTTAGAATCAGAATCAGAATCAGAATGGTTTTATTGCCATATGAGTGAACAGGTTCACATCATTAGGAAAATGCTGCGATACTTGGTGCAAACATAAAAACAAATAAGTTTAGGCATGCAATAAATATAGAATAAAAATTTTAAAAGCAAAATAAAAGTCTCTACACTTTAACACAAAATTACAAAATATACAGGGTGGGTCTGGAGTTAGAGCATAATCCAGAAGGGAGTATGCTTACGGTTTTGTTACAAACAGCAAAGATGTAGTTATGCTCCAGGTCACTGTTGCACATGAAAAGCACCTGCTTTCATGCTGAAATCGTCTTTATTTTCTCTTTAACAAAGACATGCTAAAATATAATAAAAATGAATTAATTTGACACTTTAATAAACAAGTTTGACCATTTGAATGTATCTGTTACACGCGCTCGCGCACACACACAGGCAGCTAAAACCCTTGAAAAAGAACGGTTTTCTACAGCTTCTTGCATGTGCTGGCACTCTGTAAATCCAGGGTAGTTAATTTTGCAATGTGGTGCAGCCTTACTTGAAGAAATACAGAAACAACAAAAGAAATGGTGGTTCTCGAATCCGAGCTGGGTTTTTCCTTCTCAAACTCCTAGACTGGGTTCATGAATTGTGCTTACACATTGCCTGAACCCACTAGTGTGACACCACAACGGTGAAAAATGCTCTGGAACTGCCCTGAAGTGGGATTGTTATTCCATTCTTCTAAAAAAACCATAACATTAACATACTTAGAGAGCAGTCTTTTGAGCGAAAGCAAGGAAATGGTATAGCAGTTTGTTCCCACCTATAAAAGGTAAGTAAGGTAATTAGTGTATAACCATGTTCTGAGGTGCTGTTTACGTTAGGGGTGGGTTACTTCATGAGGTGATAACTGCCAATAGGTGACCAGACATTAAAACAAACTGTAAACTAGTGATGTATAAGGATAAAAACAAAAAGACTACTAGAATTTTCTCTCTAAGATGGTACTGATATCCGATCTAGCCCATGTAAGAACACTAATTATAAAAATGGAAATTCTACCTGATGCCCTAACTGAACGGAACAAGTGATCCTGACTGAAGCGTGCAGGCATAACTTCAGGAATTATCAACAACATGTCAGCGTTCATGACAAAGCCGGCAGATACTTTCAAAAGACAACATTTCATCAATGTGATCATGGCAAAACAAGACACAAGGTAATTTTATTTATTTAAAGACGTTAACTGGCTTTTCTACAAATACTCATGTAACACGAAACATGGTGACAGAGCAGCAGCACAGTCCCTGATTAGTAAAAGATTCAAGTGCACTAAAGACTGGCTGTAAAGTACTAGGTGCATCTACAGAGTGTTAATCAGTGTCAGGATTTTCTTCCTGAGCCATTGGAGACCCATCCAATATGGCGGCAACGCTGCATCACCCTCCAGGGTATAATGAGGTGTATATGTTTGTCTATAATGGCAAAATTTTCACAACGGTGTCTCTGATTGAACAAATAACTTTAAAACTGCAGTAGCAGCTTTGTCTGATAGGAGCTAGAGCACCGTTTGGAATAGGTAACGCCTCATAAGCACCATAGAAGAAGACAGTATATGTAGTTACCTATAGTGCAGTCATTGCTGCACCTGAGGCCGCTGAAGTGTTTTCTGAATTTTTGCTCCTTTAAAAATATTGACAGTTTAATTTATATCTGGTGTTTCCCTGTCTCTTTGTTCTTCGCTAAACCCCCCACCCCCCCAAACATACACCCCACCCTCCATCTTGTCAGACATGTGGCTACACATTTCTAGAAGAGATTCAGTTCCTGTGCAGGTACAACTAATAATGTTATGTACAGGTATTAACCTGATGTTAGCATGAAGCTACGTGGCACTGCTAATCTAGTTCTAGGCTAGCACTAGATTAGTTTTAAACTAAGGAAATCCAGGTCATATTTATGTTTTAGTGAGTGGGTTTAGGGACTACACAGTTCATTAAGATTTTCTCACTGGAGCTAAAAACAAACAAACATAGGCTGTGTCCGAATGTGCACCCTACTCCCTAACCCCTCGTTCACTACATAGGGCTGCACTACATAGCACACTACATAATACACTCATTCTCTTTCGCCGGAAACCACATGACTACCGCCGTTACCATGGCAACAACAACCCGCCTGACTTGATGCAGTATTCTCCATCGAAGAAATGGCACAAGTTTTAAATATCTTCTTATTGATGCTTATTCAGCTTTTAATCGACAAAATAAGTAAAGAACGGCAGAGAAGACGGAGACATGTGATGAGGTGAAAACGAATGAGGAAAATGGCACTTGTTGCTTTAGCAAGACTTAAGTAAGCAAATAGTTTTTGTTGTTTATCACAGACAGCGCCATCTTCTGGGCAAAGTTAAATGTACTGTTGGTCCTCATCTCAAATTAAAAGCTGCTGTTACAGCTAGTTTTATGGGAGATCAGTCTCCTTTCTCTATAGAGAACACTGAAGGCCTTTATGTAGACCAAGAACAGGCCTCAACTCCAGCTTATATCACATTTTAGTTATACATGTTATAAATTGTATGTACACTGGATTTAAACTAAGTATAAATTCAGACACTAAATGAAATGACTATTTACATGGAATGAATTTTATTGGTTAAAAGAACACCACATTGGAAATTAACCAACAGAATGGTAAATGGTCAATATTTATATAGCTCTTTACTGTACCTGGGATGATACCCAAAGGCTTTTACATTATACATCACATTCACCTATTCACACACACATTCACACACTGATGGCGGAAGCTGCCATGCAATGCGCTCAACCACGACCCATCAGGAGCAAGTAGGGGTTCGTGTCTTGCCCAAGGACACCTCGACATGAGCTCTCTGGGCCGGGATCAAACCGGCAACCCTTAGGTTACAGGACGACCACTCTACCCGTTGAGCCATGCAGCATGATTTACCCAGTGAGATCCTGCCTACCTGCTTGCCTGCCTGCCTGTCGGTAACATCCTCGTTTGTCCATTCATCCGTGGATCCCCTAAATAAACCACTTTGCTCATTTCCATTTCAGTGTCTGCTCTTGGATCCTGTTTCTGACTTTAACTCACAACACCCACTTAAAATTTAGATTATTAAGATCTGAATCCACTGTCCCTTTAAGTTCCCCATGGCTGCATAAACACATCCCAGACTCTAATGTGTCTGTACTCTGTTTAAAACTGTACAGCAGACTGGGATAAGAAAGTCAGTGCAAAGCTAAAGGATGGTGGAACTGTGAGTATTTCCTTACAATAAACTCAGGAGTTTCCTTCAGGAGGCCAGATCAGGCCATCCCACCAGGGGTATAAATTACAGTGATGTATCTACATGTTTGAGTTTGTAATAAACTTCAGGGAAGCCTGGTAAACCATGTCAATCATTTTAAGACACTGAGCCGAAGCATTAATGTATAGAAAATCTCTGTAATCCAACACAATTACAAAAGTCACAGCAACAAACTGCTTTTCTGCATCAAAAGAAAAAACATCTTTAGAAAATAAAAACTGAACTTTAATCTCAGTTTGCAAAGGTCTCAACATGCAACTTAAAAATGAGGGAGTCATCAGTTAGTACTGTCAAATGTTCATAAGTATGAAGCTCCCTGTACAGTACTGATGCTATCATTAGTGGACTCTTCCTGGGTTTGGAAAACAATACAAACGTGTCTGCACTGATGTTTCATGCGAAATAATTAAAGCTGGACAGCAACAAAGGCTTTTTCTGCTGGGGTTTAGTGGCAGGGAAGAGTTGATTCCTAGTAGTAAATAACTATGTCATCAGCATAGAAATGTAAATTAACATCAGACACATTTTGACCCAAAATGTCCTTTTACTTCATTGTCTCCTCACTACACACAGTTGATATTTCCTTAATAGTTTGTTCCTCGTCATATTTTCCACTTTTTATTACTGTCAGAACAACAAATATGAAATCAATAAGGCAGGAATTTGCAGTTCCCTAAACTGTGTGGAAACTTTAATGAGAGGTATGTAGAAGGTGACATAGATGTTTGAAGCATCAAAACACCATGAGCTTCCCGCTGCAACTAACTGGAAAAATGTAGTCAATGTCATTTGTTACAAAACAACCTATATTTGCTACCAACAGTCCCTTTGAGGGGACAAGCCAGTAACTATGGCAACAAAAAAGGATATCATTACAAAGTATAGTGCAGAATAAAGTATTCTGGGATAATTAGTCTGATTTATTATTACGTCAGTCGACGCTGCAGGACTGATCTGTAAAATTGATCAACCTTCCTGTTAGCATCGTTGTCCACATGCTGTTGTAGTCAATTTTAGAGCTTGAGACATCACATTCAACAAATGTGTGTTTCTGTATAGAAACATGAACATGACCACCTGCAGCACTGAGCGCAGCACCCTCATTAAAACATGCACCTTACCGCCTTGTTGCCATCAATGCTGATCAGAACAGATGCCAAACTGAATGATTAAGCAATATTCCTTTTGTACTCAAAATGCAGTTGTTAGTGGGTGTTTGCAAGTTTGTTGATAAGTGTAAAAAGAGGTTACAATACCCATAATTACCAACTTTGACTTGAAAACCCAACCTCCAGAAAAATGCACTACATGGCAATATCGTTCTTTAATGGTGCAATAACAATTTTATAAAGAAAAAAGGTACTTCATAGGATGTACATGATAAATAATGACACCACTTCTTTGGTATTGATGTTTTGGTTGACTGGTGTAGACGATGAAATAACTTCAGTGTTAACTCGCCATTGATTAACATGTGCATGATGTCACAGAGCTTGGCTGCATCCACACCATCCCCACATTGCTGTTTCTGGAGTTCAACCCCCCTTTCCCTCATCCAAATGAGGCCCAGAAAAGGGAGCCTAGTTTTCTAATTACCATCGTCTGGAAATCCTGAACAAATATAATAATATGAACATTTTTACTAAATGGGCAAAACAGGTTGCCTGCAGTCACAGAACGATGGATGGAAGAACTGATAGCTGGGTTCCTTCCTTGTAGTAAGTTTGTTGTGGTAGACGACAAATACATAATTAGCTGCTTGTACTCAGCAAATAGTCATTTACCAATGTAAGAAGTCATTGCACTGGGTTATTACCGTAATAAAACAGATGCCTGTGGAGTTGGAGCAACATAGGAAAGACATAATGTGCTGACAGCAGAGCTTTCAGGATGAGCAGGTAAAGAGCTGATGGCTAAGGAAGAGATGGAATGGGACAGAGATGCAGGCACACTGCAGCATGCATTGTGATATTTGTCCTGTGGAACAGTGATTTCAACAATGATAGCACGGGGAAGTGAAACTAAAGGCCAATGTCCACTGGGTGTATGTGCACCGCAGCCTTCGCTGCGATTTACGGCCATTTTAGTCAAGCATTTGGTTCCCACCGGGCACCATGGTGCGTGTTTGAAGAATCCCAGAAGCGCTTTGTTGCGGCTCTCCGCTAAACATACGCAATGAGTCTGTTACTGACAGAGCAAGCTCAGCAGTTCAGATAGGGCTAGACAGGAAATCAGACCAAGCAGCAACCTCCGGCGGTGAAGCCTATGCAAAAGTGCAAAAAATTGCAGTTCCCCCCTCATCCGCTAGGGTCTGGCTCCAAAACAGAGTCAATCCCCATAGACTCCCATGTTAAAAAGACCAACTGAGTGTAGTACAAATGTGGTTTTTAGCCGGCTAACAGTGTGCCTTAGCTTTAGCCCACCTACCTTCATTAGTCGATTAGCTCACATTAAATCCGAGTTGGTTCAGTTAGCTCTTAGCTACAGGCAGCTCGTCTGTCGATAGACGTCAATCATCTACCCTCACACTCACAGCCCCTCTCTCAGCTCCGCCACTTTACCCATTTTTGTATTTTCGGTGACGGCAGGCATGACGCTGCCAAGATGGCGATGGTAGGAACCGCCCAACGAGCATCACTTTTGCTCTTCAGAAACCTACGAGTGACATCACGAAGACTTCGTCCATCTTTTATAGACAGTCTGTGAATCAGACATGGAAGCAATGTATAAACTTCCAGTAATTTCCAAAATAAAAGCCCCCATGCAGATTTGCACTGCTGAACCACGTAAACATTATGTCAATAATCGGTCAGGGTGTCTCAGTGATTTTTTTTTGTTTGTTTGTTTTCATTAAGACATTTTTTTCTGGAAGTTTATCCTCACAAGATTCTCCACTTCTTTGCTTTAGCAATCTTGTGGATCCAGCTTTGCAGACTGCACTCACAGGTGCTCCACACCTGACACGGTCCTGGTGTGGAATGACCCACCACGAAGGTTAGAATGAAACGAGGCGCAGCCAGGACATGGTGCACACATACCCGGTGGAAACTGGGGATAACACTTTCTGGGTATCTGACAGAGCAACATTTGCATAGTTGAAATAGAAACACCATTACTGCACATAGCCAGCTTTCACATAAAGAACATGTCAGTTGTCAGAACATACAGTAGCAGAGGACTTGTTTTTAATTTTATCTGAAAAGCAGGAAATTATTTCATATATCATAATGATTTCTTTTTAATTTAACTTCCTCTCCCTTTAGCTACTGACACCAAATTTATGAGAGATAATATAAAAAAGATATGATTTGTTCTAAACCTTACATGTGCAAATTAACTTTGCTCTGAGGTGGCAAAGCAGGTAACACAAATCATGAAAATACTAAATAAAATAATACTAAATAAAATGTCAAATTCCTAAAGATAAATTAGATTTTCTTTGTAATAACTTAAGAAAACATGACAGAGACTGAACAATGCTTGCATGTCATGCTAACATCAATTAGCGGGCTATAATGACAAGTTATGTCTTTCTAGAAATTTGTGAATTTTTATTCGCAAATATTAAAATAAATTTAGCACATCCTCATTAATCTTTCCCGTTCAGGAAAATTAGGAAAGTGGGGGGAACTGTTTTGTTACTTTGAGTTTTGCAACTCAAAGTAACAAATGGTGTCATCATCTCTCTCACACATACAGCTAAGTGTGAATTACAGGATCAGTTTTCTCAAAGTTTAAGCAGTACATCAACTTCAGTCCCAGAAAAAAGAAAACAATAGCTAATAAAAAAGATGAGGCTGTCCATTCACTGTGTTCATCTTCATTTTGCTGTTTGGGCTCACATGATCATTAAAAAGTCTTCCTAAGGTAGGATAATCAAAAGTCCTCTCTTACCCGGACATCTCCTTTTTTTGAGAGCTAAAAATGCTTTTGGCCAGAATTTCAAAATTGTCTGGGATTTAATCATGCTTCCCTTTTCCTTGAGATTGCTTCTTCTGAAGCCTGGTACACACATAAGTTTTTTTAATCTTATTAGATTTTTTTATCGTTTCAAGACCTTACACGTGAAGATAAAAAATCAAGCATTAAACAGTTTTGATCATAATGTGTGTGGTGTGCGCCGATAATCTAATCACAACACAACACACACATGATGATGCTGTCCTACAACTCGTCTACAACCTAGTCCTCCGAGCTGGACAAACGTTGAAACGTAGAAGTGGCACTCAACCAAAATAA
>JBAFTC010000005.1:4695965-4710393 GCA_037177435.1 Melanotaenia nigrans
AGGCTCTGTATGAATGTTACTACTCCAGTAACCCTAGTCAGAGGGGTTACATGCAAAGAATGTGGGAAATATGGAATCTTCGAAACCCACAATCAACATTCAATGCCAAACAACTAGTAGCTCAACTTTCCAACATCCACAGATGGCAACTGCTATCACAGCTGGAGATTGACGAGGTACAACACAAATGCTACGCCAAGGGGGGCCATAGAAAACCAAAGAGGTATTTTTTTAAATTAAAGATCCCATATTTGTTAATATGCTAAGTTGTTGGTGTTTTTGTGTTTTGTAGGTTTGTGCTGAGTTCCATCGTATAACAAATGTGAATCTGTGAAACCAGTTCTACTCTGAGCTAAACAGGCACACACCCCGTCTCATGACTCTATTCCATCAGAAGGCAGCACGTACTGGCAGGAGTTCAGCTGCACTATGAGATATCATGAAGGCTTTTGATTCCCAGGTGAGTTATACAGATTTGTGGCAAAACCAAATTTTGACTGTAAATGTTTCAATACAAGGTTAAACCTATTAATAAAGGCCACTCTCATCCTTGATCTGAAAGGATCCATAATAGTCCTTCAACAAGCTTGCTTGCTTGTTTTTTTTCAGCATTAATGTTCATATGTTCAGAAAAAAGCTGAAATAAAAATAAAATTGCAATACAAGTTCTCTTTGTGAGTCATTTCAACATAAATAATAATGAAAAGAAATAGGTTTATAATTACATAGTAATTACATTTTATGAGTTGAGGTTTTAAAATAACATTCTGTTGCATTAAATTTATTAATTATAAAGGACATAAAAACATTACATTGTAAAAACAAAGTTTTTTTTATTAAAGCATATTTAAACAATTAAAGTTTAAATCTTTCAACTTGTGAGCTAAACATACATTTTATTTTACAGTTTTGGTTTACTTAAAAAAAAAGTATTTTGATAACTTACATTTTATTAGATAATCAGTTGCCACATACGTTTTGAGTACTGTGAACTTAGTCGGGTTTACAGTTTGGTCTATATCTAGACTTCAGGGAGCCTTACCAGGGAGAAGGCGGATCTGCTGGCAGGCGTTGCAGCAGCCCTCGCTGCAGGCGGAGACGTATCGCCAGGTGCCAGTGGTGGAGACGGCTGTGGGTGAGGCTGAATCTGTAAGTGCCTCAGGAGATCAGCTATCATGGCCTCATGTCTTTCCACCCGCTATTCTAGAGCTGTGGCTACCGCAGCAAACTGGGAAAGGACCGTGGATGGATCCGGGGATGATGCTATCGCTGAGGAGGGTCCTCCATTGGGTGGTGGTGTACCTGCTGTGTCCATGGTGGTGTTGTATTATGTCAGGCTGAGCCAGGGAGAAGCCAGACACAAACGCAGGTAAGTGTTAGGGGTATTTAACCTCTTAAGCCCGATGGATCCACCCGTGGGTCCAAGAGGTGTAAACACAAGTTTGTGTGTGTAAAAAAGTTACTTTAGTGATGTAAGGATATTTTATTTATAATGTATCTCCAAGAAGAATACTGAATGCATACAGTGGTATCTTTATGCAAAGAATGATTTCAATCTTGGGGGAGGATATTCTTTTTTATTTTTGCCTATGGTTTGCACAGGCATATGAACATTCACAATGTTTGTGACACTGGATTTATATTCCATAGGGTCTTACCTATCCATTGAGACCAAGATTCTGTATATTGACCTGAAAATTACAGAGTTATTGTTGATTTAATTTGGGTAGGTCTGTTCCGGCAAACTAAACCTCCAAAAACCCTAGGGTTTAAGAGGTTAGTAAAGCTGCTAATACAGAAATGACAGGTGTGGGTCAAAAGAGATACAAGGAAAATAACACAGCAGTCTGTGCAGAGAGTATAAGTAGGCAGCCAACCAGGTGCAGTAACTGATGATGATGATGAGAGGGAACAGGTTTGATCCAAGTTGGCTGGAGCAGAGGGTTTCTGGGTATTGTAGTGTTGTAACTGGTGACTAAAACTGAGGAGAGGTTTTCCAAGAAACATAGAAAATGTTCCATCCTGATAATGTGTCACTGATTTTCTTTTAGCAATTTATTCCACTAGGTCCCCATTTCAGTCTTTAGTCAGATCTAATATTTGGCTTTGTTAATTTGAATAAAAAAGAAATTCCGTCAAAGGGGACATATTTGAACGTTTCTGTAAAAAGTAACGAAGTCGTTACTGGAAAAGTAATTATTGGTAATTATTTTCATAATCCTGTAATTCTGTTACTAACACTGCTACCAGTTAATTCTTGCAAAAAGTAACTAGAATTAATTACTTTTTAAAAGCAATGTACCCAACACTAGCCATAATTGATTCTCCTTCTTTTAATCTTTTATTACTCAGATCATATCTTCTAATAATAGTATTTTCTTCTAGGTATAAAACCTTTTTCGATGTGAAAAGTCCTGCAGACACATTTATATTTAATGAGAAGATACAGCCTGGAAAGTTGGTTGAAATTAACAATTCCTACTTACAGAAGTTAAGTTTTCTTAAGTGCCCAAACAATTTTCCTGGTTAAACTGAGATGATTTGAACTTTTACTGCCAGTACTGCCTTGAGGTAATATGTCCATCACGCCAGACTCACACAGCCCAAACAGGTGCCGGCTTTTTTCTTTGCCCCTGAGGATTTCTGCCAATCACACCTCTCGCTGTGCAAAAGAAAATAGCAAAAGTGTTACTTTATTTTTATTTATTTTCACTTCTACCAAAGGAAAAAAACTGTCCACTACCCTAAAACCTGTCACAAGGATCAAGAAATGTCAAAGTGGTGCTGTCTCACATTTAGACAACATACACACACATATGCACACACCTGAACACTCACTCGTGGATACCTTTACGGATCTAGGAGTGTGAATTTCTGTGTGTGTGTTTGGACCATTAGGGACCCATGGGAGGGATGTCAGTCTGTGACGAGGGACCGGTCCATTCCCCAGAGGGGACAGCAGGGAAAGGGTAATAATGGTGGTGATAGGTGCGTTCTACTCCATCTTTTTTCACTTTCTGTGTGTGTGTGTGTCTTTTGCACATCCACATTTTGTGTGTGTGCTTGCCTAAGGGTCCTGACTTCTCCACATGGGATTTCTGGACATGAATTATTAAGGTGATGATGATGATGATTTCATTGGCGATAGTAATAATATTGTTAATCACGCTGATGATGGGGAAGGAAAAAGATTTGTGAGCCTAAACCAAAATGAAGTGTAATTTTGCTGATCACGAGATAATTACAGGTTAGCTCAGGAGGCAGAGATTTGGTCTTACCCGTCTCTCTAAGCCCCATCACCGTCTGAGTCTGTCTATCTCACCCAAATGGAAATGAGAGCAGTTCTGCTAGCAGTGTATCGTCCACCCGACTGATGTTTCTGACTGATTAACGAACTTAGTGCTGAATACTGCTAGAGTCATTGTACTCGGTGACTTTAACATTTGTGTTGACCATGAAAATAACAGCTTAAATGTTGATTTAACTCTATGTTAAATTCTCTAAATGTCCACAGAGACAGGTTGACCAGCTTGTTGACAGAATGACAGCTCTGATGCCTACAACACTAAACAATGTTGCTCCTCTGAAAAAGAAAATAACCAGTCAGTCTAGCAGCAATGGACCGAATGACTGGTTGTGTGAACGCTGGTGCGACTTGCTGCCGCTGTGCATCAGCACTTATTACTTTTTAAAGTTTTTATGGTTTTACGGTTTGAATGGACTGTGTTGTTTGCATTTATGTGGCTCTAAAGTATCTTGTCATTCACGGATAAGCAGCATCTCTCCGGATAGGCTAAGATCCAGGTGTTGCTTCTGTGTTTGTCGCTTCGCTTTAACCCACCTGTTGGAACTCAGCTCCCGGCTTTGCTGACTCACCTGGCTGTCATTGTCATTATGTGCACCATCTAGCTTTCTGTCTGCTCTGCTAATAAACTAATAAAATCCTTCTGGTCCACTTCTTGATGCCCTCACAGAAACTCTGGCCGGGCTGTTGATTGTCAAGTATTAGCCAGCTTCGTCTGTTTGGCTAACTCTGCTGTCAAACATGCTAACACCTCGGTCAGCTTCGGTCTGCTGAACATCCGCTCACTCAAGGGCCATCTCATCCTGGATCTCACAGACTATATGTTTGATTTTCTATGTTTGACTGAAACTTGACTTTTCTCAGCTAAATTAATCTACTCCTCCGAGCTATGTTTATATCAGTCATTACCGTGGCAATAGCCGGGGTGGAGGTCTCTCAATGATTTATCATAAAAAATGGAAAGTCTTGCCAGTATCTGTGCCCGCTGTCAGTTCGCTTGAATCTACTGTTTCCAAACTACCTGGACCCACTCCTATCATCATTGCTACAGTTTAGCCCCCCTCCTACGCCACATGCAGGACTCTCCTCCCTGCTCCTCCATCTATCCACCCTCTCACCAAATATAATATTGCTGGAAGACGTCAAACAACACATGGATAGAACTAACTTGCCTCTCACCAGACTTTTCATCTTGCTTGGAAAGTTTTGGTTTCTGTCAATACGTAGACTTTCCCACTGAGATAGAAGGACATACTCTTGATTTAATCTGCTGCTTTGGTCTCACCCCCTCCAGCTGTACAGCTAACCAATTGTTTAAATTTAATGTCACACTCTGTCTCTCTGCACTCAAGTCACCATGTCTTATGTCGCACCGGCTAGAAAGACCACTGATGTAGATGCTCTCTGCCTCAATATTGAAACTATTTGGTTCCCAGATTATTTTTCCAACCCAAAAGACTGTAGCTCATTACACTAACAGTTTAAACAGCATTCCCAATCCCTTGCCCCAGTGAACCCAGGGGCTGTTTCTTTCTCCTCACCTGCCCCCTGGTATACCCCTGAACTCTGGAAAATGAAAGATAAAGGTTGTCAACTTGAGCAGGTCCATAAAAGAACTGGTCTCACGATTCACAAGGGCAATGTACAGAACCCATATATTACAATACAAGGATGTGACTGCTCAAATCAAATCAAAGTACTGCTCCAGCCTGATAATTACAAATGAAGGAAACTCCAAATTATTGTTTTTATTGCTAAGCAAAATTCTCCATCCACCCAACTCCTTACAACCAACCTGCTCTAAAATGAAACATGCAACTTCATAATGATGTTTTTCACTGAGACAATTCACAACATTTACAAGCAACTATGTTCAAATTATTCACCTCCCTCCCTCCTGAGCCTCCCCTCCAATGCTAGCCCTTCTCTAGCTTTCAACTCCGCACTGCTTCTGAAATCTCTGACCGGTGAATCCAAGCCCACCACCTGTTACCCTGATCCCCTCCCCACACCGTTGATTAAATCTTGCCTATTCTCACTGCTTCCACTCGTAACTGCCATCATTCACTTGTCGCTCACCACTGGCATTGTTCCATTCTTATTCAAAACTGCAGCTGTTACTCCTCTATTTAAAAACCTGGGGCCTCAGTTACCAACTGAGCATAGAAAAGGTTCTGAATTCTTGCGTAGGACTGAAATTTAGAATGTGTGTAAGTACCAAAAAATCCTGATTTATTAAACGTGTGTACGCACACTGGTAAGAATCACCAAAAGAAATGCTACAATAATGAATCCTGAAATGCTACAGAAATTAATCCTGGAATGCTGTAACACCAACCAGCCAGCCACCCTCAACAGCTCCTCCTTGAAGACGGACATACACAGAGCTGATCTGCAAAATAAATGACTCGGGCTCCCTCTAGGCCACCAGGAAACAACGTTTAACAGAGACATATGTGGATCGCAGATTAGGTGGACATTAACTGAATGAAAACCTTTCCTGTTCAGGTAGCTGAGTTCATTGTTTGAAGGTGCTTTCATAGATATGTTGGCACAATCTATGGCACCAGTTGTGTTTTGGAATCCAGGAATGTGGCATGAAATCCTTGTTTAATTTTGGCTTCTTAGTGAGCTCTGTATAAGAACTGGATGTAGGTTGGGGCCAGAGAAATGATTGCATCCAATACTGCCGGCATAATTCTGCTTAGTGTCGGCTGCAAAATACAAAAGTCCTGAAAGAACAGTTGCCACTCACATCTGTCTCAAAATAATTTCTATGACCTTTTCTGCCCCTGTCACAGCACAGAAACTGCCCTTGTCAAAATTGCAAATGACCTCCTCATCACAGTTGACTCCAGTTTACTCTCCATTCTCATCTTTCTCGACCTGAGTGGGGGCTTTGATACAATCTCTCCCCCCATTCTCCTCAGTAGACTCTCCTCCATCGGTGCCATTCACACTCCCCTTAACTGGTTTTAATCATATCTCTCTGGCCACACTCAGTTTATACAGTTGAAATTCAGATCTGACCGCTCCCCAGTTACTCCAAGTGTATCCCAGGGCTCCGTCCTGGGGCTCCTTCTCTTCATCATGCATCTCCTTCCCCCTTGGCCATTTAACATTCATTTTGCTTTACGGATGACATCCAGCTCTACCTTTTATTCAAGCCCAACTCCATACGCCCAGCTCCTCCTTCACCTCCTGTCTATCTGAAATAAAAACGTGGGTCACCTCAAACATCTGAAAACTAAATAGTGATAAAACAGAAATCCTTCTAATTGGAAAAATATAAATATATTTGTTATCCAAAGCTGACAGTTCCTTCATGATCATTGCTAGCGCCACAGTCTCCCCTTCCCTTCAGGTGAAGATTCTGGGTGTCATCCGACAATACATTGTCATTTCAATCTCACATCAATAATATATTTCAGTCTGCATATTTCCATCTACAAAACATCAATCAACTTCGCCCCTCCCTCTTCCCCCAACTATCCTCGTTCACAATCTTGTTACGGCCTGTTTTGATTACTTAAAACCCTCTCCTGTTTGGTCTTCCTGTAAAGTCTCTTCAGCTGGTTCTGAACTCAGCTGCTCAGATCATCACTAAAACCCCCTCATATCAGCATATCACACCCATCCTACAGTAACTTCACTGGCTCCCAGTATTTTTCCATATCCAGTTCAAACTTCTCCTTCAAGGCCATCCATAACCGCACCCCTCCATATCTGTCCGATACCATCCACATCACCACCCCATTTTGCTCCCTTAGATCCTCCTTCATACATTTCACTGTGCCCCTGCCCGCCTCAGCACCATGGGAAGCCAAACCTTGAGTAGCTCTGCTTCCCAACTCTGGAACTTTCTGCCAACAGACATCAGGAACTCTGGCTCTCCTGACATCTTCAAATCCAGACTTAAAACTCACCTGTTCAAAACTGCTGACTCATTGTAACCACTAAAACTGCTAATTTACTCTGCCTTGTATTTTTTGTGTGTTCTCTTGGTGTAGTTTGTATGCTGTTTTTTATTCTGTATTGCCTTATTTTTAATGTTACTTTGTTAGTTTTATTGTTGTAAAGTGTCGTTGGGGGTCTTGAAAGGTCTCACTTAGTCTGAAAAGAAAGTTTAATTGTCTGACCATCCCATAGTTATGCTGCCATAGGCTTAGACTGCTGAGGGATGTCCCATGATGCACTGGGCTCTTCCTCTTCATCTCTCTGCTCCTCATCTACCATGACTGTGGCAGTATTCATCATTAACATGTTTCTTGTCTCAGCAGGTCTTCCTGGATAAAAGCTGCAGGGTCTGCTAGTCTCTCTTTTCTGTCCTCTCCACCCCAACCGGTCCAGGCAGATGGCTGCCCTCCCTGAGCCAGGTTCTGGTTCTGGTTCTGGTTCTGTCTGAGGTTTTTCTTTCCTGTTAAAAGGGAGTTTTTCCTTTCCACTGTGGCCTCTTGCAGCTCAGGATGGGGGACTGGACTGAAGTCAAGATTCAATATTATCTAATCGTTTTCCTTAACTAGACTGTTATTTATTGTGAACTGGCTGCATTGAATGTCAACGAGTTACCACTGTAGTACGGCTCAGATGCCACCTGCTGATTTAGAGTCCTCCTCCTCTCTTAAAGATGCCCTGATAATTCTACAAGCAGCAGCCTTTCAACAGCTGATCTGGATAAACTGAAGCTGCAAACACGGCTGGAGGCCTGCAGGGTGTTTACTTCTGTTCATATGTTGGTTATAACCACTAACCAAAGTATCTTATTTCATAGCTGAAGGTACAAAAGGGCTTACAGGAGTAAGTAACATGATAAATATGTTGTTATGGTACATTTATTAACCAATACAAAAATTTGTGATTAATATGCAGTGTAGTCCAAAGGTTGTCCAGACACCTGAACTCGATGTGGTATTTCTAATGTTTTTTTAACTTTCAGAATCATTTTTAAAATAAAATTTTCGGTAAGAATCTGTGTGAATTTCTAGAAATATTCAAACATTTCTGTGAATAAAGACTTCCAGCAGGCAGGTTGCCTGTGGAACAAGTGATGCTGACTTCTGGAACTTTTCTTTGCACCAACTTTTACCATCAGCCTCCCTCTCCAGGGCAAACAGAGCTGTGTTCCACAGACATAATGCAACATTTTCTTCTCCTAAAGTTTTTTGTTTTGTTTGTTTTGACACTTGTGGCTTTAATTTGATAATGGAGAGCCTCTGTTCATAAGGAGATAGCCGCCATACTATAGCAGCTATACTGGTGACCACTGACTCCCTCTCATTAACTTGCATAAAGTTAGCTCAGCTCTGGGATTCAGCTGACGACCTTCCACTTCCCTTCCTGCCTTTCTAAGTTCCAGCTCGGGGCTCCTGCTTATGACTGGTTAGGGAGAGAATATTGTCAGGGGGCTCCTCGCAAATATACTATAACAAGACCCAGTCTGTCTGTCGATCTGTGCTTGTGTGTGTGTGTGTGTGTTTGTGTGTGTGTGCCTGAACATGTTTCTGTGGTCCCAAAGCAATGATTGATCATTAATATTTTATTTTTTTCTAGTTTGGTGAAGCCCCTCAGGAGAAAAACATATTGTTATTATTCACACACATTCACCTGTCTCACACATCCACATATGCACCAGCACACTAGCCACGTAAAACTGCATGGAGACATGAACTGTAAAATCCTCACACACACACATGCACAGTCCAATTTGCCTCCTCGATGGTTGATCTGTTTTAGACAAGAGGTCTCAGAGGGCCCAGCTGTGTCCACATTTGGACCATGTGCTTTGTTTTGGTGTCAACATCTTTGTGTAATGTCTGTGTTTGAGCATGCACATTCACATAAACAGCTGTTTCTGTGTTGGAATCAAGACACTGAAAATCATAATCAGCCTCACAACATTAATGGATGGAATAAGGTGTCCTTTTCGTTGCCAGTTCATTGTAGTCTTCATGTCTCCAGTCAAAGTCGTGTATCTGGCGTGTATTGTTTGTGTAAGGTTGGTTTTGTTATTTTTTTTTTTTTATTAAAATCTTTATTCTGCCTCCCTCTGCATCCTTCTTCATCCCTCTGCATCCCTCTGCCTCCTGCCTCGTAAGCCTTCATTTTGGTCCTCCTCCACGCTGCAACCTCGGACACTTTGTTTTCAGAACATTGCACGTTTTGCCAGATCTCATTAGAGGCGTATCTTTATGAAGTAATGGGCTTTCTGTGTTTTCTAAGAGGAATTGTAAGAATATGGTGAACATAGTTATCTTTACACTTGGCCTGTTGGATTTTTATTTAAAGAGTATTACTTAGCAGAAGCTTTTCAGTTCTCTTCAGAGCAATGGTGTTAGCGTTATTCACGGCCATAAAAAAAAAAAACAACAAAAAAAAAAAACACCTGTCAGCATTTCAGTGTCCAACATGGTTGCTGTACCCAGGATATGAAACCCCAGCACAGACGGAAGGTGTGTGACTGAACAAATTTACATTAATAGGTATTTAGGAATGCCAGAAAAAAATTGACTTGTTTTGAACCATTCATATATATATATATATATACATACATACATAATTGAATGGAGAAGTCCAGAGATCAGGACTCTCTGGAAAACACATGACATCCAGAGGTTGTCCTGCTGAACCTCTGGATGTCTTCTTCCGTTCTTTATTTGTCACTGTCTTTCATTTTTAATGCAGGTCACTTCTTAATGTTCATCATCGTCTACATTTTAACATTTTTACCTGCATCTTTCCTGAATGCAGAATGCAGGACCTGATGAAAACTATGGAACTGGAAATTATTACACTGTACATGTTAATTCAGCTGTTTATGTTGGAAAAAAAGAGCAAATAGCTGAACGTTCTGGCTTCAAAGGAAAAGACATTAAAAGGATCACATTTAAAATCATTTAATAATTTTTTTTTTTAATTATTTTGCAGCAGATTACATAGAACAAAATAAAAATCATTATTATACTTTAACAGCAGCTCCTCTGGTTTCCATAGCATTTAATTATTTGAGGCATAAACTTCACTTATGGAAGAAAATATTCTTCATCAATCAGGCTCCAACTTCCCTGCTCAGCCAGTGATAGAGCAGCTCTATAGAACAAAACCTCGTCATGGACCATTATTTTTCTATTTCCACTATAACTGTGAACTAAGTCTGAGATCTGAACTGTTAGCTAGGAAAGTCTGAGCCAAGATGCATTTATTATCATCCAGTAAAGTCAGTTCAGCATCATCAGGCAATGGCACAGAGCATACTGTTTTTGTTTTGGACACAGCTTTTTCTAAAGGCACGTCCAGACACAATTCTCAATCTACATTAATCTGCAACTCTGACCCCAATACTACCTCTCAACCATGGGGGATGAGGGTATGTTTACGCCCGCACTTTCCCATGTGAGAAGGTCCAACACCTACACTTTTCCATGTATAGCACCTCAATATTAATATGAAATATCAAAATTCAAATTAATAAATTCTATTAACATGAATAAAAATTCATTTTAATGAAATCAAACATTTTCACATCTATGTTGACAGATATTTAATGAATCAGTCTCTAAACACTACATTTAGTGAGTTCTCATTTGAAGGAATTTTGGTCTTCCACAGAAACCACACAAACGACGAATTTATTAAACCATGGTACTCAAATTAACAGGAAATCAGCATAAAAGGAAAAGTATGTGTGATGGATGGATTGATTTTAATTAGTGCATGATTTGTTTATTTTTAACTGCATGTTATTTTACTTTGTATGTGAGACCTTGGGTTTTATGGAGTACTTTGTAGTGATTTTATTGACACCCTTTGGAAGCCAATCAAATCCTAAGTAATGAGCCCTATTAGAGACAGGAATGATTGATTGTGAAGGGATTTAGGTGGAGCCCACAGAGTGACTGGGCTGGGATCGGAAGAAGGCAGCTGAGACAGGGAGAGGTGGAGTCCAGAGCTGAGGGACCTTGGAGAAGTGATGGGTGGATCCTAAGTCGGGAGCGCAACAGTCGATCCGGGATCCATGGGTTCAGCTACTCATTCCTGGGCGACAGCAATTCCATGTTTCCCCGGAATAAGCGTGCATACACCTACCAGTCAATGATATGGATCCGAAGTAAGACACCCGCTGCAAGGCCAGGCGGAAGGGGCGTGGCTATCCCCCAGTTAAACAGGGGACTTCTGCACACATGTTTCACTCTGCAGGTTGTTGGAGAGCGAGGCTGTACGGCAGAGAAGGAGGAAGTGTGTTGGCAAGAACCCGCCAGGTCTGCTGCCAGTGGTTGCATGCAAGGATGTATTGGGGAACATTGGTAGGATTAACACTGGAAGGTCTCCTGTACGCATTGGAAATAAACTGATCAAAACTAATTTGACGCTAACAGAACTTCTCCTAGAAATTTATCCATCCATTATCTTGACCGCTTATTCCATATGGGTCGCAGGTGAGCTGGAGCCTACCCCAGCATTTTAACAGGTGAGAGGCAGGGTACACCCTGGAGAGGTCACCAGTCTGTCGCAGGGCCAACACAGATAAACAAACAACCATTCACACACACACTCTCTCCTAGGGAGAATTTACAATAACCATTTAACCTATCATGCATGTCTTTGGACGGTGGGAGGAAGCCGGAGAACCCGGAGAGAACCCATGCATACACGGGGAGAACATGCAAACTCCACACAGAAAGGCCACCACCCCCAAGGTTTGAACCTCCCCCAGCCGAGACTCAAACCAGCGACCTTCTTGCTGTGAGGCTGCGATGCTAACCACCACACCACCGTGCAGCCCGGGGGGGTACATTTCAACATAAAATGGCTGCCGATTCACTGCATGGTAAGCTAGCTGACTCAGCATATCTGATTTCAATCTGAAATCAAGTTGATTTCAGATTAATAGTGGTTTTTCTTTAAAAAACACAAACTTTTCCTGATCTATTTTGCTTGACAGGGTGGATATGTGAAGCTTGACGGACCCCATCCAACCTATAAAAACATCAAATAAACAATGTAGAATAGTCTGGGAACTTCCTGCTTTTAAACTTGGCTCCTACAGAAACTCACATGATGTCATTTCCTGTTCGTAATGCCATGTCAAATAAGAGTCTATTTTTTTATAGACAGCAAAAGTAAACAGGACGGGGTGGTAAGTCAAACTGAGGGACACACTGAAATTGTATTTTTTTTTTTTATACAAAAAATATTTATATTTTCAATAAATATAGTTAACAGAATCAAGGATTTCATCCCGAAAACAATAAAGGTTACATGCAAATTGTCTTGGTCTTTGGACGTGGCAAATGCGGCCATGCGCTAATTACAAAAAAAATGTATATTTTACTTTTAAAATTGTCTTTTATGATGTGGTTAAAATCACACTTTTTTAACACTTTGAAGATACAATTGGACACATGTCTATGGACCTTTAATCTCATCATCATGTGGACTCAAACGGCACCCGTCTCATAGAATGACCTCTATCAGATTTTGAGTATTAAATAAAGAAACCTGATGTTTTAGGGGTGCCGGGGATTGATGCTGGGGGGTTGGGGCGCCCCCCTAATCCACTGGTCGCGGAAGCACTGGTTTTGTTAAGTCTAGAGAGCAGGTCCCTGATTCAGAATAAAAAGGTTGAAAATCACAATGAAGTTAAATTTAGCTGTTAACCGAAATCCCGCTTGTGTCTTTGTATGTTGATAAAGTTAAACTCATCCTTTACTGTGTTTCAGAGGAGATATCAAGACATTGAGCTGTGTATCGGGATTGAGCCAAAATATATCGGGATATCAGTTATAGGCCATATTGCTCAGCCTTAAATCAGTGGCGAGGAACCCTGGTCCTGGAGGACTGCAGTCCTGCAGGTTTTCAATGATTCCCTGCTCCAACACACTGATTCAAATCAAATGGATGTGTAAAAAATGAAGGTGCTAATTTCAAAGATTTATCTCTTCAGTAATGTATAATTTTGACAGCCCTGTTAAAAATCCCAAAATGCATGTAATAAATGTAGGCTATGTTTTACACTTATCTGGCGACCTCCACTTTGAGACCCACTGATTCAGCATAGCTGCTGTTTGACACGCAAGTCGTTCTGGAACTTTTCAGGTTTTCCATCCGTATGACGTAAGAATCGGTAAACGAACTGATCACAAGGTTCACACACGATGCTGATAAAACGGCGATTAACTAAAATCAGTGGTGACATCCCTCCATGTGACCGATGGGTGCAGCTCTGACGGATCTCCGGCTGTTTCAGGTGGAGCTGCTGCACAGCCTGGTCTACCAGACTCTGGAGTACATCAGCGACAGGAACAAGAGGTGAGCTTCGTCCTCCGTCCTGGTGGAGTCTGACAGAAGGATGAAGGCTAACATCTGTGGTATTTGTCCTCCTGACAGACGGAACAAAGAGGCGGCGGCGGGTCAGGAAGGTGATGCAGGCGGAGCGGAGAGCAGCCATGATGGTGAAGATGGAGAGGTGATGAGAAAGCAACACGTATACTTTGTGTAGTTCTTCTTCTTCTCTTCTTTCTCTTTTTTTACTGAAACTGGCATAAATACCTGAAAACATGTTCTTGATGCCCCTGACTCGTAAAGACAAACCTTGTGATTCGTGATGACATTTGCAGCAACTGACCTGCATCGTGAGGTCCGTCCTGACCAGATTTTAACATTTGGATTTGAATCTTTGAGGCATAGCAACTTAAGTAGCCGTAACCTCATCAGACTCATCAGATGTGTCTCCTGGATGATGCTCCACATTCTTCCTCATCCATCACTTTTTGGCTCATTTTCACCAAAAACCTGGTTCACTGAAAATGTTCTTCTTAGTTTTGCAAACTACAAGTTGGGTGTGTGTGGACTTCCATACTGAACGCTGGACATGGCCAGTTTTCTTTGTTTTTGTTTGTGTGCAGGTTGAAAGGAAAACACAAAAGGAGAATCTTCTAAAGTTAAAATGATTGGCTGAGGAGCAGGCTGTCAGGATGACTGGCCACTTACATTTCGGTTTGACTCTAATTATTGCTTAATAATCTTATTTTTAAAACTGGGTCACAACTGACCCCCACAACACAGAGGTTATATTTTTAACAAGAGTGTTTTATAAATTAGAAAAAAAAAACTTTTTTGCTTTATTTT
>JBAFTC010000005.1:4738443-4748642 GCA_037177435.1 Melanotaenia nigrans
GTGCTGCAGTATGGAGATATTGAAAACCTGCAGGACACTGGCTCAAGAGGTCCGGATTTGGTGATCCCTGATCTATATGTTCCTTCCTGAGATTTCTAAGTTCCGTGAGTATCTCCACCATGCTGTCAGTGTATGTTTCTTCCTCATGGGGTGATCCGCAGACATTAACTCTTTTCTCTTCTTTTGTTGGGAGTTTGCTTCTCTTTTCTGTGTTTCTTTTAGGCACAGACATTACAGTCTTTGAGTTGTTTCGCTGTGTCTGTCAGGTGTCGAAGTTGAGAGATGGCTGGATTTTTAAGGGATATTACCCACAGCAGATTAGTTAAGTTATTCCTCCCACTGTGGTGTCACCGGAAGTCTTAAGCTCCACTTTTAACGTTGCATTGCCATTATTTTCCTGTTGTCACCATAACAGACTCAGACTGACTGAGAACGCCTCTGATTCGCTCCAAGAAAAAGAAAAAGAAAAACCATTGTACTGCTCTACAATCTTCAATCAGAGAATTTCAGCCCGAGCTCTGATAAAGCAGTTCTTGGTTTCTGGTGATCAGATAAATCATCTATGATGTCAGATGGCAGCACAGGCACATGCTGCGGCTCCAGGCTCTCACTTATTTACGTTTGTTTTGATGTTTCTATTCATGTTTCCAAGACAACATAAACAAAAGCAGGGCAAGCAGACCAGGCCGCATAGACCACACAGACCAGCTTTGCCCAGTCTCCTCCTCAACAACGCTAGGTCTCTCACCAACAAACTGGACAAAATTTGTCTGATGATCGTCTGACATAAGACTGACAGCTGTGTGGCAATCCTTACTGAGACCGGACTGGACAACAATGAATCATCCATCCATCCGTCAGTCCGTCCGTCCGTCCGTTCGTCCATCCATCCATCCATCCATCCATCCATCCATCCATCCATTATCTATACCACTTTGTCCAATGAAGGGTTGTGGGTCAGCTGGAGCCTATCCCAGCATTTAGCAGGTGAGAGGCAGATACACCCTGGACAGGTCACTAGTCCATCACATTCACTCCAATGGAGAATTATAAGTGACCAATTAACCTAACATGCATGTCTTTGGACGGTTGGAGGAAATCAGAATATCCAGAGAGAACCCATACATGGGGAGAACATGCAAACTCCACACAGAAAGGCCACTGTTCAAACCTCCCCTGAGCCAAGGCTCAAACCTATGACCTTATTGCTGTGAAGCTGTTTTCTGATGCTTTTAATTTATTTTTATCCCTTTTAAATGATGTATATATCATAACAGATCAGTTTAATGAACATTGCCTTTTGTTTTAGATCATACTTGCTTTCGTAAAACAAAATCAATACTAGTTTTACAGTCCTTCCCATGGATAAATGATGATATACTCTGTTTAAAGCATTCCTGCAGAAAAAGCGAACATATGTGGACGAAAACTCATTTACAAGTTCACTTATTGCACTTAAAGGATCTCTTAGCATCCCTTAAATAACACAGTTAAGGAAGCGAGGGCTACATATTTTTCTAGGTTCAAAGAGCAGAGTTAACAATAAGTTGTTTCCTTTTTTTGTTAGCATCTGCGTTGACAGTTCCATCTACAGTTCGGCCTATTATCTTGGACAGTTTTGCATCAGTAACTTTACCCAAGCTAGCCAAGCTTATTGGTACAACGAAAGCCTCTTCTTGCTGTATGGACATTCTACCCACATCTTTGTTAAAAAAAAGTCTTACATCGAGGTGTCCATTATCATAAATTAATGGACAATGCAGCGACGTGAATGGTTGCTCCCGCGAATTCCATTCATTTATGTTAATGGACACCTCGAGGGGCATTATCCCGCTTATACCATGGTCACTTACGAAAGAAATAAATATTAAATCAATTATTATTTTGTTAATGTTTTTCACCAATAAAAAGTTATTCACAAGAAGCGGCTGTGTGGTCTATTTTGTTGTGACGCGTTGTCAGGGTAACCAGCTCTGACACAGAACCTGCAGCTCAGTTGGCCACAGCTGTTGTATTAGACCTGATCAGTGGAGGGAAGGCAGATGATTGCTTAAAGTTATGTTACGTGACACAAAGTATCATTTTAAGGGGGCAGATGCAGCTTTTACAGCTTGTGTATATCCAGAGGATGATGCACCATTTTGTTTCAAACAGTCAAAATCCACAGATAGTTTCCTATATCGTTTTTATTGCAAGAAATATTATCCACCATTCACTCTGATCATTAAATCTGTTTCAAGCAAGTTTGTCTATCCTAAATTGTTTTTAGAATATTATCCACCATTCACTCTGTATCAAGCAAGCAAGGTAATCAAAAAAGAAAGACAGGTAGCGACCTATGTAAAATTAAATGCAACATTGCCGTTGATCTTGACATTTCATAAATTTACTGGCATGTCCATAGTGGCGTGTGAAGGATGAAGATTTAACGTTTGTGGACGCTGACCACTACTGGTTGGGACGTTGCGGGACAACAAATTGTTGCTCCATTCTCATCTCTCCTGGACTGACAAAGCCCAATAAGCCTGCAGGCTGCTTTCACAGCGATGCACCATCACAGAAATGATCTGGCTTGTCTCCAGCCTGGTGTCTGAGTTTCTGTTGCTACAGTTACTAACTGGTGTTTAGTCACTGCAATAATTTACAGCAATAAGGCTATTTGACCAGAACTTCTTTTATAAGTGTCCATTATCATTTTTTAATGGACACCCCACAGCCAATCAGAATTGAGTATTCACCCAGACCATGGTATAAAGACCAATCTCCAAGCTTCTATTTATTGCTAAGATCATAGAGAAGGTTGTGGTCAATGAGTAAACTGCTGCTCTGGATCAGCACAGCATTCTTGACCATTTTCAGTCATGTTTCGTAGATCTCATTCAACTGAGACGGCTCTTCTGAGAGTATCAACTTACATTTTGATGCAGAGTGACAAGGGTAACTGTTCTGTGATGCTTATGTTGGACTTACCGCAGCCATCAGTACAGGGGGCGGCATGGCTCAATGGGTAGAGTGGTCGTCCTGTCACCTAAGGGTTACTAACCCGGCCCAGAGAACTCATGTCAAGGTGTCCCTGAGCAAGACACCGAACCCCTACTTGCTTCTGATGGGTCGTGGTTAGCGCCCTGCATGGCAGCTTCCGCCATCAGTGTGTGAATGTGTGTGTGAATGGGTGAATGTGACACATTCTGTTCGATAGGTTGGTCTATGAGGATCTGCCTTGTATTGGCCAGACAGATTGTTTTTTGTAGCTACTTCTAAGTACAGATCTCCCCCTTATCCAGTCCATTTAGGTGGAACACAAGGTTCTGTCTTGGGGACTCCGCTGTTTTTAATGTATTTGCTTTCCTTGGTTCTGCACAACCGCTGAAGCCACCTCTTATTACTGCTATACAGATGATATTCAGTTGTACACCTTGTTCCACTCGAATGAAATGTCTTCATTCATGAAACTCCACAATTTGTTAAAGTGCCTAGACTGTTAAACGGTGGATTGCAGACTGTTTTATTTAACTAAATCAAGACAAAACTGAAATAATTAACTTTGCACCAGAAAAAAATATGTCTGGGATAAAGTAGACACTTAGATCTATTGGGTCTTTGGCTAAATCCTCTGTTAGGGACCTTGGCCAAACCAATGATTCTGGTTTTACTTTGAATGCACATGTCAAGTCTCTAGTTCATTCCTGTTTTTATTATCTGAGAAATATTGCCAAACTAAGCTTCACTGTGTCACATCAGGAATTGGAAATCATTATTCATGCTTTTGTTTCATCATGATTAGATTATTGCAATGGACTATATCCCTATCTTAGAAAACCTCTTTAGGATGGTTACAAGTTGGTCTAAATGCTGCTGCCAGGCTTCTGACGAAATCCTCAAAGTTTTCTCTTGTGACTCCAATGTTGATGCACTGCACTGTCTTTCGGTTTATTTCAGAATTTGATGGTTTAAATACTGTATTTGTAACCAAAACAGGTCTGCATGTCTCTCTATTTGTCATGTTAATATCATTTCATGTCTAAAAAATAAAAAAAGTTGTAATAATATCAAACATGCCACATGCTGCAGCTTTTAAAGTATGCATTTAATAAAACACCAGTAAAGGTTTTCGGAGGAAACTCCTCTGCAGGTGGACTATTTCCTTCAGGTTGAGAACCCATAAAGACTCTGGGACTGGAAATAAATTACAACAGACAGAAAACTTGAGTTTCTATTAACCTAAATAATTTTTTCTCTTGTTTTAAAGGAGTTTCTAACTCTGACAAATGTGCTGATCTGTTTAAAACTGTTATTCCAGCTAATGAAAATAAGATTATCATTACTGTTGATGAAGTCAGTTATATTTTCCAGAGCATTAACTCAAGGAAAGCCTGTGGCTCTCCCTCATTTCCTGCTGTGATTTTCATATCTTGTGCCATTGAATTGGTTGCAGTTTAATCAGCCCATTTCCCAGTTTTCTGTTGACTGTCACATCATTTCATTAGCCTGGAAGACCTCTCCAGTTAAACTGCTTTCTAAAATCAGTGCCTGAAAGAGACCAGTGTTTATTACCCAGTAGATCATTCATTTTAGATAAATAAGTAAAATGATAATGGAAAATTCAGTCGTTTCATTTTATTTATAGAAAGGTCGCAGTGCTGTAAGATGTATTAGACATACTTGTTCATGTAATTTATAATCATCTCTGTAAAGATGGGCTGGACCTCTGTTCTTTGCTCTTTTGATGAGATTTCTTCTAAGCATTTAACAATTAAGTTTGATTTAATTTTGTAAATATTATTTAAAAAATAAAAATTATTTATTACAAAGCAAATAACTTAATTTCCTGTGTTTACCAGAAAGCTGGTTAGACAATGAAAATGATTGGGCTGTTCTTATAGAAGCGACCCCTCCAGACTTCAGCGCTGTGGGTGAAGCTAGATCACATCAGAAAGGTGGAGGAGGGCTGTTTGCTTTAATGACTCCCTTTGACTGACTGTGTAGTTATTGTAACCAAAACAGGTCTATCTCACCAGGAAGAAGGCAACATTCATGCTGATAATCCGGAGGACACAGGGACCAAAGAACTGTGTTGTGTTCTTTATAACTTTGGTCTAACTAAGTGTGTGGAACAGAGGACCCTGTCTGGATCTTGTCATCTCTAAAGGTCTGAATATTTCCAAGATTGTGGTCATGGATGTTTTCTTTGAGATGCTGTTACTGTCAACAAAAAAGCCCAAACAGAGGTTATCAAAAACGGTACATTGGTAAAAATTCAGTAAAAAATTGGTAAAATCAGCTTTCTCTCCATCACCCCCCTCCCCTGGCCTTCAGCCGATGAGCTTGTGGATCATTTCAATGGTAAAAATTACAGCATTATTGATGTCTTCGCTCCCACCAAGATGAAAGTGATGCCAAAAACAGAGTTCCACGAAAAAATGCCACACTGGTAAGAGCTGAAAAACCAGAATGTGGAAAAGCTGAGCACAGGTAGTGGAAAACAAAGCTGAAGGTTCACTATGAGATCTGTAAAGAAAGACTGAGGATTTATAAACTGGAGCTGAGAAATGCAAGACGATCTTTCTTTCTGACATCATTGCTAAGAACAGTATTAATGCTTGTGCTTTGTTCGTTACTGTTGACAGGCTAACTAATCCTTTTGGGTCAGTAACCCTCAAAACTTCTATCCAACCGGGCCTGAGATGAGTTTGCTTCTCTCTTTACCATCAGAATTTAGAAAACCAGGCAGTCAGTCAGTGCTTCCATGCCAGGGGCAGGACATATGTCCTTGTGTCCACTCAGAGACATGAACACCATGACACACTTTTCTCCAATCAGTCTTAAAAACCTAGATGAGATTATTGGTCATCTGAAAACCACCACTTTCTGTCTTGACGCCCTGCCTACCGGGTTTTTGAGAATGTTTCAGGATGCATGGCCTTAGATATCTTACAGATTGTAAACACGTCTCTGCTTTCAGGTGTCTTCCCTCGGACCCTAAAAACAGCCTTCATCAAGCCACTACTGAAAAAGAAAAACCTAGACTCGTCCCTCATGAACAGGTACAGCCCTATATCAAACGCACCTTTCTTAGTCAGATTGTAGAAAAAGCTGTCTTTCAGCAGCTACACAACTTCCTGACACTAAATAACTGTTCTGATGTCTACCAGTCAGGTTTTCGGCCACACCATAGCACTGAGACTGTTCTAGTTAAGGTCTTTAATGATATCCACCTGAGCGCAGATAGCTGAAACGTGCATTTGACACAGTCGACCAGCACATGTCACTAAACCGGCTAGAAAACTGCATAGGATTTTCTGGCACTGCAGTTAATTGGTCTGAGTCCTATTTAAAAGACAGGGACTACTTTGTGTCTATAGGTAACTTTAAATCTGAGTGAACCAAAATAACTTGTGGAGGTCCCCATAGCTCCATCCTGGGGCCACTGCTGCTCTACATCAAGAACTGCTACCATTCATTCACATTATGAAAAACCACTAAATATGTTGCCACAGCTATGCTAATGACCTACATATTTCTATCCACATAACTATCTCACCAGGAAGAAGGGCTTTAATCTTCTCTTCCCCTTCCACGTGGAACATGATGCAAAAGGACTGGAAATTAACTGAACTTATTTGATTGGATGACTTTAAATCCAGACTGAAAGCACTTGAGCTGCCTCTTAAACTTGTAACTGTTTTTCTTCATTTTTAAGTAATTTTAATTGTTGTAATTGATACTTTTTGCTGCCTCTTGGCCAGGACTCCCTTGCAAAGAAGGTTTTTAATCTTAACGGGACTTTCCTGAGACTACAGTCCGAAATCTGGAAGTAGTCCTGGACTCAGACCTGGATTTTAGCAGTTATGTTAAGACAGTTGTGAAGTTGGGCTGTTATCACTTAAAGAACATATGGAGGATTAAAGGACTGATGACTCAGCATGTTTTAGAAAAATTGGTCTATGGCATTTATTTTTAATAGATTGGACTACTGTAATGCTGTCCTCACAGGTCTCCCTAAAAAGTCCATGAGACAGCTGCAGTTAGTCCAGAACGCTGCTGCTCCAGTCCTCACAAAGACCAGGAAAGTAGATCCTAGAACTCCAGTCCTCACTAAGACCAGGAAAGTAGATCCTAGAACTCTAGTCCTCTCTAAGACCAGGAAAGTGGATCCTGACCTCAAAATCTTGCAGTTAATTTACAAAGACCTGAATGGTTTAGGACCAGAATCCATTCAGGATCTTCTGGTTGGTTATGAAGCAACCAGATCCCTCAGGTCATCAGGGTCAGGTCTAGTTTCTGTTCTCAGAGTCAAAACTAAACCTGAAGAGGCAGCATTCAGCTTTTATGCTCCTCACATGAAGAGCAAACTCCCAGAAAACTGCAGATCTGCTGACTCAGCAGTTTACCATCAGGGTTAAAAACTTTTCTATTTGCTGCCTTTTATCAAAACAACTGTTAATTCCCCACACTGGAACTTTACTTCTGGCTTTTATCTGTTTAATTTTATCTTTTTTCTTTCTGTTTTGTATTCAATTTATTTTATTTGTTTTTAAAGTTTGTTTCAAAAGCCTGGTGAAAGCTGGGCCACTTTAACACAAGACTAAAACATGGAAATAAAGAAATGACCTGAAAGATTAATGGGCTCATCTGAGTTAGTACAAAGTCTCCACCACGTACTACCTTGGTGATGATCTCTCAACCATCAGGCTGTGCAGCTGAGGAAGTCAATAAAAGGAAGCTGAAACATTCTGTAAACACAAAGAGCATCATTAGGAAAACAGTTTCTTTCTTCTTTTGATTCAAAGTCTGTTTTTTTCAAAGACTTTGTTTATACTAATAAATTAACCTGTTGGTTGACAAAAGAAAAGTATGAAAAAGAAAGAAAATCCACAATCCGGTAAGTAATTGTTTGTTTGTGTGTGTGTGTGTGTGTGTGTGTGTGTGTGTGTGTGTGCGTGTGCGTGTGTGCGCACGCGCGCGTACACGTGTGTTTATGTGTGCATCCATGTTTGCACTATGCCTGAGCCCCTGTGTGTGGCCTGCTTTTTATTCAAAGTGACATTTTAAGCTGTTTAGCTGTCACTCAGCAGTGCAGTGGCACGGTGTTGATGACTACCACCCCCCCACGGGGGTTTTGGTACGACCCACTGGAGCTTTGCCTGTTAATAAGGGTCCTGCCATGTCCAGTGGGTGGGGGTGGTTGACAGGATAAGTGGCTATCCTAGCAGGAGTGACACAGCTGAATAAGTCTGGAGTCTCTGATGTGATGTCTAATAAGATTTTAAAGGAGTGAAAAGGGAAGCACTCTGGAAGCAGAGAGCCATTTAACTGCGAGTCGTTTGAAGCTTCTCCTGAAGTTTCCTTCAAGTGACAGACAATCAATCACACTTCAGAACTTTGCCGGGCCCGGACTTAATGAATAAGTTCAGTCTATTATCTGGGGAGCTGATGACAACGTATCAAAACATAACTCTTCTGTTGTGTTCTGCAAAGAGGAGGCGCAGAGGTCTTCCATGTTAGGGCCTGTGGGTCTGTGGGTGTTTGTGAATGTGTAGGGTGAGGGAATGAAAAGGCTTTGCTCAAACCTTCAGAGTATGTGGTGGTAGACGTAGTCCATCTTCTAATTATTGCACCAGGCAGGAAGATTTTACAACTGAAACAGCATACTGGAGCTTTAAGCCCATTGGTCCAGCCAAGCCTCAGGAATGTAGGGGTCATTTGACCCCTACATTTGAGACTTCTGCTCAGAAAGGATTTCTTTCAACTGAAAACCATGAAAAGCTGAGAACTTTGTAAGTAAAATGATTATCCATGCTTTCATTTCTTCTCGTTTAGTTGCCTGAAACAAACATTTTACTTGAAAGTAGTTCAACCGCCTCCAAGCTGTACAGAACGCTGCTGCTAGGCTTTTAACTCACACTCATTAAAGAGAGCATATTATGAATATTATTATTGATTATCATTTAATTTGTTTATTGCCACATTTCCACATTACACATGGACCAGACTGGAGGAACAACAGAAGGGAGAATGTGAGCAGAGGAGAGGAGAGAAGAAGAAAGAGAGAAAACGGAGAGAGAAACAAAGGGTAGAAAATAACCATGACTGTGGAATCAAACCCAAAGAGAAAAACAACCAGCTGCTGCACCTGAAAACAAACCGTAAACAGCTTAATCAGGCATCTAAGAAAACACAGCAATCATCAGGAGCACCTGCAGTAAGAAGAAGTGAAAATCATGAACAACAATGAACACAACGACAGGTACAGTATGTGTATGTAGAGATAGGTTGTGTTGTGTGAGCCCACCGCTGCCACACCACACAGCGCAGGCCCCAGGGGACCAGGTACCCTGTGAGCCAGAGAGCCAACCACCCCCACAGGGAAAGCCCGGTCCAACACCCGGTAGAGCAGGGCCACCCCAGACAGCCACCCACCGTGGGTCGGTGCACGCCCCAGCGCCCCTGGACAAGCACCCCAGAGACCACAATACTAAAATTCTGAATCATGTGTGGCTCACACATATGATTCTGATTTAGGTTCAAACAAAACAAAGACGGGCTCAAAAATTCTTGCTTGTCCTCATCCATCAGACATGATCAGGCTCACGCACATGAACATGTGGATTCAGCATAAACAGAAGTCGTCCTCACCTGAAGTCCTTTGAGTTTGAAGAGAAACACCTTCAAAAACCTGGAGAAGAAGTCTAGTTTTCTTTATTCAAACTTTTGGGATGGTCATGACCTGGATGGCTGAGAATCTACACCAACACAAATACAAGTGATTTCTTTCTCATGCTCACTGAACATGGCATACCCACACACCTCGACAAAAACAGGAGCTTCATCCTTAAAGTGGTGAGAACACGTTTTACTCGAGATCTTTTAAAAGAGACGTTAGACCAGAGACATTAGACTTTAGTTGTTATGAATAATTTTCATAATGAATAATAAAATATTTATGTGATCACTTTGGCTAATTGCAACTGCACAGATGTTTTGATGTTAGAGGAAATGTAAAGGAAATGTAGAGGAAATAAAAAATTTTCTCATTTTAATTGCAACTAATATTTAAATTTATTATGGTCATTTTATCCTTCCTCTTCTTCTTTCTTCTTTTCTTTGCAGGGGTCTGTATCAAACATTATTATTATTATTATTATTATTATTATTATTATTATTATTATTATTATTATTCTTATTATTATTATTATTAT
>JBAFTC010000005.1:4781354-4793794 GCA_037177435.1 Melanotaenia nigrans
AATTATTTTGAGATCTACATTTATTAATGAAATTGGACGGTAACTGGATGGAAGTGTCGGGTCTTTACCTGGTTTTAGTATTACAGTAATATTAGCTAGGTTCATATTTGAAGGTTGTCTTGTTTTTCCTTTATTGTAGAATGTGGGTGCCAGTGTGTCCAGAATTCTGTGTAGAATTCTGCTGGATAACCACCTGGACCAGGACCATCTGGACTTGGACAACATGGACCATCTGGACCTGGGCTTTATTGTTGGGCATGTGCTTCATGGAGCTCATCGACTGAAAGAGGTGAATCCAAGGCTGTTTTATTTTTTCATTCTGGACGACTGACAATACGAAGCGTCCAAGCTTCCTAGAAAGGTGTCATGGTTCACCTCGACAGGATCGTGTTTTTTTTTCCAAAGAAGATAAATAAATGAATGATATCCTGTTAATAAATAGACACCAACAGGCTGGTTTAGTAAATGCAGTTTCCAGTTCAGTCACGTGACCTTCAGGATATGAAGAACAGGTTTTAAATTAGAAAAAATTAAATAAAAAAAAAAGACGAGCACACCACACTGAAAGAAGAAAACAACATGTAGAGTTTTATTGTCCTGCTGGACTACAGCATGTCTCTGACACCAGAACTGTCTCGGACCATGGAGCTGTAAACGGACCGGTACACGTTTAAAACTTGCAGAGCTGACGGACGGAGCTGGGGGTCCTCCTTCTTACACTCCTCATGGACCTCGAACAGATGGAAGTGGACTAAATCTCCTCCAGGAACTCTTCCCATCATAAACCTGCTCACGTCTGGGATCTTCCAGATGTCCGTCTTTTCATCGTATTCAGGCATGAGATGGTCTGAAAACGGCTTCCCGGTATCCCTAAAAGGCCACAACTGCTCCGGAGCCACGAAGTCTCCGGTGAGTTCCCGATGACCACATTTCACCAGCAACCCCGTGGATGGGTTGACCTCCGGAAGGGCATCCAGGTCATTCACCAGCAGGTGGAAGTCGTTGGTCAGCAGAAACTGGGACAGAGTTTTCTCCAGACTGTTGGAGTCGCACATGACCCGCCGGCCTGCAGGGCTGTTGTGGAGGTAATGGAGGATGCTGACGTAATCTATGGCGAGTCTTAGACGTACAGACCATGTGTTCTGCTGCTGAAACTGCTCCTGAGCCAAAACATCCTCCAAGTTCAGCAGTGAGCCATGGGGATGGTACTCTGTTACCAAGCTGTGGTCCTCCAGGCAGAACCCGACCAAACGCACCACATACGGGCTCTGTAAGGCCTGTAACATGGATAGTCCATGGAGGAAATCCTCCAGGTAACCCAGAGAGGCCAGTTTGGACAGAGCCACAATGGACAGTTTGTGGATATGTTTGTTTTTTATTGATCTTTGGTTTTCACTGATAACTTGATAACTTGTTTTGGTTCAGTTCCACACTGGTGCTGTGTTTGCATTGTAAAGTTTTGTTAAAGAGGACGAAATGTTATTTTTTCATCATTTGGAGGTGAGAGGTGTCTTTGAGCAGGATCCTTCTTTACTTACTGGATCTGATAAGAGGCCACATTTCATCATGAAACTGAGTGAATATTCAAAATCACTTAAAATTGATTCAATATTTTATTTATCATACTGGATACAGTTTCTGAGACCTGCTTAATCAGCATACAGTAAGAACTTTCTTTGCTCGAAACCTTGTTAAATACAATCTGATAGGTGTCTTCTGCCCCCTTGTGGACACATTTTGCACAACAATAATTCTGACATCACAAAATAAAACACTAATTCAATTAAAACAACTTTAGTTATCCCTGACAGATTATTTTGTTTGCAGTCTTGCCATAAAAAGATAAAAGGATAAAAACAATTACAAGTTCACAAGTAGAATTCAAACCCATTCAGGACTCGTCGGCCACAGATCAGGAACAGAAACAATTAGCATGTCATCAATAGAAGAGCATCAATAGTGATAAATAGAAGTAAATACTTTCATTAAGTTAACCACAATTCCTAAATATCCGTGGAAAATATAGTTTGAAATAAAATAAATATCTGTTTGTGTTTTGAGTTAGTTTTGGCTGTAAATACACATTTTTAATATATATATTTTGTAACAACACTTTAAAGAAATGCAAAAATATTGAAGCCTTGCACAGCTCTGTTTTTAAATAACTTCAGGTACTTGGAAAGTTAATATAAATGCTGCAGAGCTCTGTGTTGTAGACATGGGAGCAGTTTGGTTTGTAGATCTCAATATCTAAAAGAATTTCATCAGAAGATTCAGAGAATCAGGAGGAATCTCTGTATGCATGGGACAAGGCTGGATGCTGGTGATCTTCTGCATTAAAAGCAGACATGATTCTCTACTGAAAACCACTGCATGGACTCAGGAAGACTTCCAGAAACCACTGTGTCTGAATTGTGTCTGTGAACACAGTTCACCCTGAAATCCACAAATGCAGGTTACAGTTTCATCATAAAAGAAGAAGCCTGATGTGAACAGGATCCAGAACCAGGTTCTTCCATCTTCTCTAGACCAAAGCTTATTTAAAATCGTCTGAGACACAGTTGAAACCTGGATGAAAATGTGAACTAGTTTCTGGAAAACTTGGACAGTGTCTCCTGCAGGGTAAAGTCCATTACACACCGGGACTATCGAGAATAAACAACATGATATTGCAAATAATTCGGAGGAGAAATATCAAAGTAAAATATGTAAAGTTTTTGTCTATGCAGTACGAAATTGTGAATGAATTATGAAGATTCTAAAACAAATTCAGAAGGTGGGAAAAACAAACATGGATTCCACATGAAGCGACAACAAAATTGTGCTGATACTGGCAAAAAAAAAAGAGCACACTGTTTGGTCCAGGAGCTGAAGCTGTACCACGACCGCGTCAGGACCTACTTTCAGATGTCCATCAGACAGTTTGATGATCTACTTCAGCAACTTGCTCCTAGCTTGAAGAAGCAGAGAAGCAATTTTTGATTGCCTATTAAACCAGACCAGAGACTACCTGTATGTTTGAGGTAAAACTTCATTTTTGTTACTTCCTTTTAATATTCCTACTGGTGGTCAAGTAAATGGTGTCAACTCTGCGCTGCATGTTAGTTTATGTGATTGAACAGAAGGGGTCGCTCTTCCCTAGCTGCTGCCAACTTCTGGAGTGCACACACCAAGCAGCCGATGCGACTGTGGAGAGAGTGAGCAGGACCAAATTCCTGGTTGTGCACGTTGCAGAGAACCTCTCCTGGAACACCAGCACCACGTCAGTTGCCAAGAAAACTCAACAGCGCCTTTACTTCCTCCACAGACCCCTCTTTTTTCTTTTTTACCATCTGTTTGGTGTTCTTGTTCCAGGTCAGTTTCTCCTCAATGTGGACTCCCAGAAAGTGGAAATCACTGACCCTTTCCACACAGGTCCCACCAATGAGAATAGGCTGAATGTCCACTCTGTTCTTTCTGAAGTCTAGAATTAGCTCCTTTGTCTTGTGTTCAGGAGCAAGCTGTTGTCTCTGCACCACGCAGTCAGCTGTTGAACCTCGTCCCGATAAGCGAACTCATCACTACCTGTGATGCAACTTACCACTGTGGTTTCATCCACATATTTAATGAAGGTGTTGCTGGTGTGGATGGGGGTGCAGTCTGACGTGTAGAGAGTGAAATGCAGGGGGCTCAGCATGCAGCCTGGAGGGGAACCAGTGCTAAGTGTGAGGGGTGCAGAGGTGTGGGGACCGATCCTGACCCTCTGCGGGCATTCTGACAAAAAGTTCTTAATCCAGAGACGTGCGGAAGGAGGCAATCCTAGGTTCAACAGTTTTCTCATGAGACCATGGGGAAGGATGGTGTTAAAAGCTGATCTATAATCCACATAGATAAGGTGGGTGTAGTCAGCGCTGCATTCACGGCGTCCTCTGTTGACCTGTTTGCTTTGTTGGCTGTTGGCGCCGTTGCTGTTCCTGGTGGTTCAGTCTTGAAGCGGACGAAGAAGAGGTTGAGTTTTTCTGCCAGCAACTGTCTGTTTCCAGACAGTTGTTAAAAGAAGAGTAGATGCTACTCTATGCTGAAATCACCCTGGAACTACTTTTTCCAGACGTGTTGCTGCCATCTGATTCACTATCAGCTAATATTTTCCATCACATGGTGAAATGTCTCAGTTTAATCATCTCACATGATGTTGATCTTCTACTGGGAGTAAAATATGGATGGATGAGATTCTGGAAGTCTTTCGATTCTGCTTTTAGTTATATTTTGCACAGTCCCAACTCTTTCGGAGCACAGGTTGTATTTAAGGATAAACGGACTTGTATTTATACAGCACTTTCACAGTCAGCTTCACCACTACATATCATATTCACTCAACGTGAGATTAAGTGTCTTGCCCAAGGACACTTCGACATGTAATCAGGGAAAGCCTGGAATCGATCACTGACCTTTCCGTTGGAAAGTGACAACTCTTCCTCCTGAGCTACAGCCGTCAAGTGACACAATTAACATGTATGTTTGTACTGTTTGAAGAACTTGTTGACTAAACATGCGTAAATACAAATTGAGAGGAGAAACATAAATGAAGTGATTGAGAGATGGAAGGACAAAATAAAAATGGATTAATAACAAATGTACAGAAAAATCAGCAGTAACTAAAAGCAAGAACGTCAACAGAAAGCATGTGACGAGAATAAGTGGGATAAATAATGACGAATATTTTGTTTGTTCATGCAACAGAAAGTCGCTGTTTGTAGAATGTTGATCAATACTGACGTTAAATCTAGAATAGCAGAACAAGATCCTCCTCAGTAAAAGGTACTGAATCACTTACAACGCCTTACCTGCATGTTGCTTGGTGAAACCTTCTTCCTTTCAGGAAACACTTATTTGGCGACTCATTGCATTCGCAGGAACACGTCGTCCTGTTCAGAGGCTGGTGCCTCGGACACGTCCGACTGCACGTGCACTGGCAGGTTTGCTTGTTGAAGACGTGGCTTGGAGGGCAGAATGGAGAAGGAACCGTGTTGCAGGTGCACTGGCAGCTGTTTCGGTCCAGGTGTCGGTTGGGGCCGCAGTCGTGAGGTGGGTTGCCATGGCGACACACACACTGACAGCTTTCCAAATCCAGCTCCTTCTCTGGACCACACACATCTGATGAGAATATATCTACAGGTTTGAAAAAAGAGAAAGACTACTTAGGGTGGTGGATGGAAGTAAGAGTCCAGAGGAAAGAATGTATGGTGAACACATTTTGTCTGGTTTTTCTCTGAAAAGAGGTCGTGAATATGAGTTAATAATGTTGGAAACAGTTTTAACAAGACTGAACCAACAATAATAAACTAACAAAATGAAAAAGTGGAATTTGAATGAAATTCTAAAACACTTACGAATCTGTGGATGATGATACAATCCCTTAATGTTGGAGTCTGTTAACCATAGATGGTGATTTATTATAAAGTAGAAAATGCTAGAATCTTACTCTTTTTAAAGACGTTGTGTATGCTTGCAGAGACACAAATGTGCACAAATATGCATACATGTCCATTCTTGAACATGTACTTTCTTTCCCATCCCAGTGCGGCACTTTACAGCAGCTTTTCGCTTTATGGCACTGCATCACAAACTAGCAACTGGATATCAACACAATGGCTGTTTTGAACGTGCACCATGGCAGATTCATCAAAGGAACCCAAGAAGACATATCGGAGGAAGAGAGGAAACAAATAGAAAAGGGGACAGACCAAGAGAAGAGGCGGGACGAAGACGATGCAGGATCAGTCGCCATTAGAAGAGATCTCAGAAAAGAGATGCAGGGATTGGTGTATGTCATGAAGTTCAGCTCATATCCGCTGATTCAGTGATTCAAAGAGCCAGTCTACACAGAAATTTATAATCTGATGATTAAATGCTAACACTGCATTTATATAAGAAGAAATTTACCAAAGCATTAAGGAAAATCTTTTACCCACTCACTCATTCAATTAATTAATTTGATTGTTTTGGCTTCTGTTTCTAAAAAAAAAAACAAAAACAAAAAACAAACAAACAAAAAAAACACACACAAAAGAAACCTCTAACAAGAATCTCCTTCATTCTCAGATTATTTGTTCGAGCCCTGTTAGTTTTCAGACCGTGTTATGTGTGGAATCTGCTACTCTGAGGTTGCTGCATACTGCTGTGTTTGTATTGAGTGTTATCACAGCCAAACACAGAGTACATACAAACACACATGTGCACACAAACATACAGCAGCTATAACTACTCCTCAGTGAACACAAACACTAACACAGAGGGAGGAGACTCTGGTCAGACTCTGCATTCTTGGTTACTATGTGTGTGTTATTAGGCCTCATAAGTTCCATGTTTACAGCTGTTTTTTCTAGTCCTATGAATAAGTAAAGTAATCCCAGGAATGAGTAAAGTAATACTAGTAATGAGTAAAGTAGTATTAGCAATATGTAAATTAAAATCTGATGAGGACTGTGTTGCCTAAGCAGGGAAACCCAGGCTTCCCTCTCCCAAGCCACATTCACCAGCTTGGGGGATCCCAAGGAGGCCAGCTGAGAGCTGTAGTCCATCCAGCGTGTCCTGGGTCTTCCCCTTGGCCTCCTCCCAGTGGGATGTGCCCAGAACACCTCACCAGGGAGGCATCCTGACCAGATGGCCGAGCCACCTCATCTGGAACCTCTCAATGTGGAGGAGCAGCGACTTTACTCTGAGCCTCCCTACTCTGATCCCCGAGCTTCTCACTCTATCTCTAAAAGAGAGACCGGCCACCCTGCAGAGAAAACTCTGCTGCTTGTATTCGCAGTCTTGTTCTTTCGGTTATTGCACACATCTGGTGACCATAGGTGAGGGTAAGTACGTAGATCGACAGGTAAATCAAGAACTTTACCTTTTAGCTCAGCTCTATGGGCTCAATATGAAGTCATAAAGATTTTGCAGTTGTAAATGAATTTTGGGAATAGTTTTATTTTGCCTCTGTAAATCAGCTGGTCACCCTGTAAAAACAATCTGCCTGAAAAAAATCAAGTTTGCACATGTGCAGAAAGGATCTGCATGGATGTAAAATAGATTTGCATTTGTATAAGGGGTTGTTTATATTGCACAATGCCCTATGTCACTTTTCACACGTGTGTGTGTCCAAGTATTATTACACTAAAATTGACATACATAGGTATATTTATGTACACACACACACACACACACACACACACACAAATTTGAAAAAAGAATTATTAATATCTCCTCCTCTCTCTTAGTGGAGTCTCGTTGGACGAGATTACGAGAATTGCGGCTCATGCGCTAAACACCATTCAATGGAAACACCTGCAAATCGCAATTGTTCTTGATAGAAATTTTAGAAATATTGTTTTTATTTTGCAAAAAACTGTAATGGAAACGTAGCTACAGACTCCGAGGCCTGAAAGAACCCCTTCAACAACCAAATGATGTTGGTTTAAAAAAAAAAAGCTTGAACCGTGAGCGCCAGAGGGCTAGAGGAACACACGGATGCAATTTATTTTACCCTAATGTGATCAGAATTTAAACGGTGGCAAGTTTAAAACACACGACTATTTTGTTTTGGACTGAGAATCCAGGTTTCTGTAGAATGGGGGTTAATGCGAGAAAAAATTGACTTTCTGACACTTGCTGGAAGTCGCAGCTCTTTCGCAGTTGAGGTTGATTTGAAGCTGACTTAAATTCCTCCATTTTGACACATAATCTGTGAACGTAGAGGGGAAACTCTGGGCGGGAGACATTCGTTTGACCTTTTCTGATTTTGATTTGAGTTTGATTTTGGGCAATTTTCAGATTTTTCCTAAAACATAACCTGTAAAAGATGTAATGATGTTCTTTCAGTCAGTTCAGATATTTTCTTTATGTGATGTTTCTAGGTGAAAGTATGGCTGAGTTGCAAGTCTCCAACGTAGGCTGGGTTTTTTGGCTCATTTCAGCCAAATTCCATTCATTTCAATGGGATGAAAAGTTGCAGTTTTTTGTGAATTATGTAAACACAGCAAACCTTTTGTTCGTCAAAGTCATAGCACACTGTTCCCCAAAGAGACACATGTTTTGATATTACTTTTGTGGAAGAAGAGTCAAAATTGTAGGTGGAGTTAGACATTGAAAGTTATAACAAAGCGTAACTAATAATGTCTGTGAGCCTTGTGTTTACAACATTGGCACCCATAATAAAATCTTACAAAAACTGACCAATACAATAACTTTTTCATGATACAACAGTCCAAATGAGAACTAGACATAATGCTTCCCTTAGATCCCCTCATCTGTTTTCTCGAGCTACCAGTATTTTAAATGTTGGCTGATTTAAAGTTTCAGCATGTTGTCATGTGCCTTTTGAGGAGTAATGTCTGTTTGCTGCTGTGTCATGATGACGTGTCAGATGCTTCTCTTGAAAGTTTTTTTAGATAGCTGCAGAGAGTTTGAACGTTAATGTTTGATTATAGACATCAACCCAGATGAGAAATCTATTTGCAAAAGATCCTTTAAACAAGCTAAAAAGAATCAGATGGTTTGTTACAGCAACAGTATTTATACTACGGTGACAATCTTCACTATTTACTGTGGGTCTGAAACAAGTATTAGAAGTCCTGGCCAGAACCGATCAGGTTTCTGGGCCTGCCGGCTTTGCCTCATGGCTGCTGGTGTCCCAGTTTTGTTTTTGTTTTTTCACATCCCGGATCAGCTGCTGTGTGAATCTTTATGCTATCAGAGATTTGGAAACGCATACAACTTTATATTTCATAAGAAATATAATTTCTATTAGTGCACTCAGTAAAAACCTACGACAGCGACCTGAGCTGGAAGTTCAATATGAAGGGGCTGCTGTTCTTCCAGGAAAGCTAATTTACATGAGAGCACATAGTTAATGAGGTGCTGATGACGTGGGGGATGGCGGTCTTATGAAAATTATCATAGCTCTGGGAGTTCTAGTGTTAATGAAACTAACAAAAAGCCATGGACGCCTTCCCCCGCCCTGTGCTAAAACCATGCTTGGTTTTATACTTTCATTTGATGAAATGTAACCAATCCAAAATGATAAAAAAAATGTAAGTAGATACACCACAACTGGTCTCTGTGTGGACACAACCTTCATTTAAATCATACTGGCTCTGAATAGTCTAATGCTCGGGGACATCTGTGCTCTTTTGGGATCAGGGAGCTCAGGTAGGAAACCACTGCTCTGTGTAACTCGGTGAGAAACAACAGTGTTCAGTCAGAGGCTCCTTCAAGATGACAGAGGTCATTCCTGCCAGCAGCACATCACCCTCTGGAACAAGACTTGGACTGTCAACTAAATAATTATTCCATTTTTCTACCACTTCTAATTGTTTCTAAAAACAAGAGAGATGGAGGAGTTCCACGGCGCTCAGCCGTCATGAGAAAATTGAGCCAGCTGCCAGACAAAATCATTACAGAATTACCACCGTTAGTTTCCTTTATCACGTTAATTGCTTTACTTCTGCAATATTTAAGACATGCACAAGCAAAGGCCACACACAGTCTTCCCAGTAACTGCCATCTACTACAGTCTTCATGTTGCTGCTGAAAACATTGTCTATGCAGACAGCAGCTGCAAATACCTGTTGACATATAGTCCACCTTTTCCTTGGCTTGAGGAAAATAAGTATAAACAGATTCTTCTTCAGTGTTTTATTTAACATTAAATGAGCAGAGACACAGCACAAGGAGATTAGCCTTCATGGAAACACTTACCATGGTGTGGCTGGATGGGCTTCTGGGGGGGCAGAGGTGAAGGGAGGTTGATGATGCAGCGACACTGCCTGATACTCCAGGTGTGACCAGGAAGACACGTCCTGTTGGCTACTGGACACCTTCAGTAATGGAACACATGGAGAAATAAAATCATGGGATGTTTATATTTCGTCACATAGAGGCGAATTCAGAAGCTTCCTTTGTGTCCAATCTGCATGTAAAACTTTCTGTTGCTGGACATTAACAGAAGGGAGGGCCATCCAGCCTCGGTGGGAAACCTACACATCATGTAGACTAGAGAAGGTAGGTATAGTAAACGGAAATAAAAATTGACTTGGCTGCGATGCATTTTAACCCAAAAACATATCAACTGATGGAGATAAACATTGTTCTTCCTCCCTTTTTATTTCTTGGAAAACAGTTTACACAACCATCACAGTAGCTGTTCAGTTGTTCCTACAGAGTCTGCATCCTTCATTCTTCTTCTTCTTCACATAAGATCACGGAAAACCGGTAAAACCGAGGACATTTTACCATGTGATGAAAAATCTGATGCAGCAACATGTCTGGAAAAAGTAGTTCCAGGGTGATGTTCAGCATGGCATAAAAAGTAGTTCCAAGGTGATGTTCAGCATGGTGTAGCATCCCCTCTTCTTCTAACAATTGTCTGGGAAGTGAGGAGACCAGTTGCTGAAGTTTTAGGAGAGGAATGTTGTCCCATTCTGGTCAGAATCAGGATTCTAGCTCCTCTACAGTTCTGGACTATGGTTGCTGGATTTCTGCTTCCATGATGCTCCAGATGTTGTGTATTGGTGACAGCTCTGGACTGCAGACAGGCCAGTTCAGCAGCCGGACTCTTCTCCTGTGAAGCCGTGCTGCTGTGATGGATGCAGGATGTGGTTCAGCATTGTCTTGCTGAAATCTGCAAGGCCTTCCCTGAAAGAGACATTGTCTGGATGGGAGCAGATGTTCCTCTAAAACCTCCATGTGCTTTTCAGCATTGATTAAGCTTCATATGCTGCATTTTTATTACCCCAAGAATTTCTCAAAACCTAAATATCACAATAGAAAACTGATAATGGAAACACCTACATTTAAAGCATGAGGTGGTTTTTCAGAGGTGTCAAATTATAATGGAAACACCTTTTCCGCATTTTGACATACGAGGGTCACATGACCAGTTTATTTGACGTGAAGATGGCGCAGTAAGAGTAGACGTGGAAAGAGACAGAAATCATTTTACAAATACTTAAAGAAAAAGGTGTCATCTTTAATGCAAACAGCAAAATTTTTACAAAAATCCATCCTCCCCAAAATGAAGTATCGCGGGATGAGATTTCACGAGAACAACGGCTAATGCGCTAAACACCATTTAATGGAAACACCTGCAAATCGCAATTACACTTTGTCGAAATTTTAGAAACATTGCTTTTATTTCACCAAAAACTGTAAGAAAACTCAGCTTATGATGTGGAAGCTGCTTGTGCCATAGGCACTAATGCAACCCCAAAGTAGATGGTGGTGTTTCTGGATCCGGTTCACGTGTGGCTTCTTTTTTGCGTGATAGCACTTTAACATGTATTTGTGGATTTCAGGGTGTGATCACTGACAGTGATTTCTGGAAGCCTTCCTGAATCCATGTAATGGTTTTCAGTAAAGAATCGTGGCTGGTTTTAAAGCAGGGCTATATGAGGCCCCCAACATCACATCCAGTTTTGACATCAGATTCTCTGAATCTTTTAATGATATTATACACTGTAGATGGTGGGACCTTTAAAATCTTCAGAATTTTACATTAAAAAACATTTTTCTGAAATTGTTCCACAATTTTTTTAGACAGTCTCAGATTGGTGAACCTCTGTCCATCTTTACATCTGAGAGACTCTGCCTCTCTGAAATGCTCCTTTCATACCCAGTCATATTACTGACCTCTTACCAGTTAACCTAATTAATTGCCAAATGTCCCTTCAGCTGTTTACTTTTTCAGCCTTTTGTTTCTCCTGTTCCTACTTTTTACAGATGAGTTGCTGCCATCAGATTCAAAATGAGCTCATATTTTCCATAAAATGGTGAAATGTCTTAGTTTCAACATCTGACATGTTGTTTATGTTCTATTGGGAAAATAATATGGCTTTATGAAATATGCAAATGATTTTATTCACATTTTAAACAACATTCCAACTATTGTTTCAATTCTCTCTTTTATTTATTTTAACAGAAGTCGAAACAGCGTCTGTCCAAGGAGCTGTCAGACTGTGTGGTTTACTGTAAAAGTGTTCACTTTAGGAGCTTCAAACACTCTCGCTTACACTCCAAGTTTTATGAAGTGGCCTCTTTTACGGAGTCTAAAGCCCGAAAGCACCTGCGAGAGGCCGGTCAGTGAACTCATCATCTCTCTGTGAGAATTTTGTTTTTGTTTGTAGCTGATGTCTACTTTTGGTGTTAATGTGTGCTCCCTTTAAGTTTAATTCTGATGCATAATCTCTATTTCAGGAGCAGAGTTTGTGCACCATAACTCACGGCACCTTACCAGAGTTTATCCCACCGGCTTCCGAACGGACTCTTCCAACTTTAATCCTCAGGAAATGTGGAATGCTGGGTGCCAAATTGGTGACTACAACCTTAAGACAGACTCTGTCTCAAAATGTTCATCAAACAACTTCTATAAGAAAATATTTTCTATAGAATAGAATAGAGTAGAGGAGAAGAAAGGAGAT
>JBAFTC010000005.1:4831795-4842592 GCA_037177435.1 Melanotaenia nigrans
GTTCCAAACAACACAGAACATTTGTCAGTGCACGGTTTTCAGTGTACCGATTAAATTGAGAGACACCTCCTTATAATATAATAATTACTAGTTTTCTTCACTTTTTTATACCAGATGGTTACTTTAGTTGTAATAATCAATTCAATACTTCATAAAATCTAGACCTAAAAAAGGTCTCATCTGTGCCTCCCTTTTCCTGGTCAGTGCTTCTGCCTGACCCCCATCAGACCTTTTTATAGACACGCCCCTGCATAGTTGACGTATAAACCCTGTCTACCACCAGCCAGCTACTGTGTTATAGAAGGTCCTGCCAACAACAATACTTTGGGGTAAATATGTGACGATGTGAACCATGAACTGCTAGTTTCCTCCTTTTCAGCTGAATGAGTTAAGAAAAAAGCGCAGAGAGGCAATACTAGCAACATAAAAGCGGATCAGTTGATCACAGACAGCCAGTGTCATGATTCACAACAAGAGAGGGATGGCGAGGACGAGAAGGAGGAATCAGCTGCAGACACAGAGAGGACCAACGCCACCAGACCAGCTATGTTTGTGCAAAATGCAGGAAAAGATTTTTTTAGAATGCAGGGAAAGTGCAGATGTGGAACCCTCTGAATGTGAAAAGCATGGACGTTACAACACTGTCATCCTACACAGGGATGTGCTGTTCCATCAATTTTCTTTTTATTCTCAAATCCATAAATAGAGTTTTCCATCTGGCCTCTACACACCTCCACGTCCCAGTGAGGGACATGGAGACTGGAGAACTGGAGAACTACAGAACAGTATGTGGAGAACACGGGAACAAGCAGTAACAGGAGAACAGTAACTGGAGTAAAGATGTGATGTTCATGAATGAATCAATTCTTTTGACTGGTTCTTTTAAATGAACGATGGGAACCAATTCACAGCTGTGAGCCGTTCATTTGTGAGCCATTATTTTTATATACAAATTTTCCACACTGCCTTCATCACATTTGTGACATCATATAAGTCTGAAGTCCAACACGCTTCATTCATGTAATAATAATAATAATAATAATAATAATAATAATAATAATAATAATAATAATAATAATAATAATAATAATAGATTAGATTTATTTAGACTGACAGAAACGTGGCAGCCAATCTTTGCCTATGGCCTCTCTGACCATCACCAAACATTCATGCACATCCATACACCAGTGACGCCAACACTGGAGGCAAGGAGAGTGAAATGTCACAATTATTTTGATTGAAATTGAGATCTTGATTATTTGACACAAATATTCATTATTCACTGTAATAGTGTGAATTTTTATCTATGTTACATTGGACTGTAGCCACGTTCTTCACAACACCCTCACCACCCTCATCATGCAGGGCAGAAAGAGACACTCCACTAACATGGAGATGATATATCGTTTGTCCAAAGTGTTGATGAGTTTCTTAAATCCCAAGTTGTTCGCTGTGTTAACTGAGCACTGGTCTTTGGTGAGAATACAAGTTATGTTTGTTTATAACCTTTGCTATCTCTCTGTGTCTCTGGAACGTGATGGATTATTTAGTCGCTACTCTTCCATCCAACTTGAGAGGTGTTGGGATGTCGAATAAAACCAAAGCGGTTGGAGCTGTGGGAGGAGTCTGCAGCAGAGTGCTGCAATGCCAGTGGCACTCGATTTGCAAGAGTAAACTGAGGAGCATTTAATTTTTATGACCATTGGAAACCCAGATCGCAATTGAGATAAAAATTTGATTATTCACCCATCTCTACTACTGTCCAAAACCCAATACCCTGTCTCAAACCAGTTCCCCGTCACAAAGCCAGTTCCCCCACTCCCAAAACCAGTGCCCCTTTCACAAAATCAGTCCTGCATCCAACAAACAGTACCCCCGTCCATGGAGCCATGGAGCATCTACACGTTAAGGTTTATGGTGCGTTCCAATTGTCGCAGAATTCCAAGCAGCCGAGAATATGTGAAGGCATTCCAGCTGCACAAAACCGGAAGAAAATGGACGCCTCCAAAACAGCCAATCTGAGCATCTACAAATCTGTATAAACCTAAAAAATCACAAACACAGGCTAAAGATGTAACCATGGCAACAGCAGCCACCCACATATTGATGCAATTTTTCACAAACAAAATCGCCGTAACAACATAATTATCAATAACAAATTGTTGCTGTTTACACTAGAAACTTAACGGACACAAAATATGTTATAAAAGTTTTAAAATCTTTAAATAAAAACAAGATAAAAACAAAAAACAAGATAAAAACAAGATAACTTCCTCATTTCTGGCAAAAGTTCCTTGGAATTCTGACTTCAAGGGGCAACTGGAAGGCACGATTAATGCTTATAAATGGCACTGATATGAGTTATGTGCCATGAGAGCGTATTTATTTGTATGTGCTATAAAAGCCTGTGAAGCCACTAACTGGCTTTGCCAAACAAACCACATAGTTGGTGGTCTGAGCGTGTTTACCTTCTCTTTTCTCTGTGCGTTAGAGCAAAAAATCCATCATGGCTGTGTTTGTTTAACACGCCTGATGTGGCTGCACACAGCTTACATGCAGACTTTAAACGTCTCTCCTCAGTAAACACTCACTGACGAACCATCAGTCTGGACACAGTGAGGCTGAAAATGGCTTTTCCATCCGACACAACTGCAATGCTAACGGCCCCGTTTCTGGATCAGACCAGCTCTGAATCATCTCATTTTCTTAATGAAAGGATTGTGGCCCTCGAGCACCAGAGCTGGACACCTCTGATATAGAGAGTAAAAACAGACTTGCTTCATCTGTCGTTGGTATGGAAAATGTTCAGATGTTTTCATGAAATGAAAGAAAGAATTTCCAGAAAGCTGCAGACTGCAGGATGTTCAGTTAGGACCGTGGTTCAGTGGGTGGAGCTTTTAGCTGCTTCATCTCTACTGGATTAATGGTGGTTGATCCCTCAAAACAATTCATGCATATTAAAATAAAACAAGCCTTCACGCACCACAACTCTGGAGGTCAGTCAAGGGTCTAACCCCATGTCACAATTCTGAAAGAGCGCTCACATTCTTTCACTTCCAAGAGCATCAAGGGTCAAAAAGCCCTGCATCATTGCATCGGCTGCACCGGTCCATCAGTGCATCAGCTGCATGGTGCATGGACCACTACCATTGCTACTGGCACACCAGTACATCGTGCATTGGTGCTAGCAGTCTAAACTCAGTCTCTGAGGACTGAGGTTACTTTTAGGCAAATTCAGTTTTTTGTTGTTTTTTTTTTTTTGTTTGTTTTTTGGGGGAGGGGTTGTTATCTTTTTAGTTGTAATTATTAACATTTTATCTCATGGATTCAGGGTTATACATTTGGGCTTTTTTTGTTTAACACAGTCAGCAAAAACATCTCACTAGAGCTGCTAGAAAACTGGGTAGGACTTTTTGGCACTGCAGTTAAATGGGTTGAGTCTTATTTAAAAGACAGGGACTATTTTGTATCTATAGGTAACTATAATTCTGAGTAAACTAAAATAACATGTGGGCTTCCCCAAGGCTTCATCCTGGGGTCGCTGCTGTTAAACATCTACATGCTGCCACTCGCTCACATTATGAAAAACAACTAAACATGTTACCTCAGTTATGCTGATGACACACACATCTACATAACCATCTCACCAGGAGACTACAGTCCGATCCAAACTCTGATCAACTGCATCAATCAAATTAAAGAATGGATGTGCCAGAACGTCCTTCAGTTAAATGAAGACTAAACTGAAATATTAGTTTTTGAAGCCGAAGGAAGAAAGATTAAAAGTCAGTTCTCCGCTTCAACCAGTTAAGTTCAAAACTAACAAACAAGCCAGAAATCTGGAAGTAGTCCTGGACAGAGGAATTTTAGCAGTTATATTAAGAGAGTTGTTGTCATGCCTGCTCCTCCTGCACCATTATGCTCTGCTTCGCCAGACTCATCTGTTCCAGCTCATCGGACTTCACCTGCCTCTCTCCTCATCAACCTAACAAGTCACACCTGTCCTCCGGCCTACTTAAACCCTCAGCGCACTGCAGAACTTTGTATTGTCTTGTAACACCTTTGGTCTGCTAGAGCTCCATTAAAGTCCTTCTCTCAACCAGCCTGCGCTTGTGTCCGACTTCCAGCCGATCCAACGTTACAGTTGTGAAGTTGGCCTGTTATCACTTAAAGAACATCTGGAGGATTAAAGGAATGATGACTCACCAGGATTTTGAAAACCTGGTCCATGCATTTATCTTGAGTAGACTGGACTACTGTAATGCCGTCCTCACAGCTCTCCCTAAAGTCCATCAGGCAGCTGAAGTTAGTCCAGAACGCTACTGCTCCAGTCCTCACTAAGACTAGGAAAGTAGATCCTAGAACTCCAGTCCTCTTTACACTGGCTTCCTGTCTGTCAAAGAACTGACTTCAAAATCTTGCTTAGTTTACAAAGCACTGAATGGTTTAGGACCAGAATCCATTTAGGATCTTCTGGTTGGTTATGAAGCAACCAGATCCCTCAGGTCATCAGGGTCAGGTCTGCTTTCTGTTCCGAGAGTCAGAACTTCATGTGGAGAAGCAGCGTTCAGCTTTTATTCTCTTCACATGTGGAACAAACTCCCAGAAAACTGCAGGTCTGCTGACTCAGCAGTTTTATATCAGGCTTGAATTTTTTTTTTATTTGCTGCCTTTTATCAGAACAGCTGTTAATTCCCCATACACATACTTTTATTTGTTTTATTTTATCTTTTTTCTTTCTGCTTTTATTCTATTTTAAAGTTTATTTTTAATATTCTTGTTATCGCTACCTGCAGCCCGCTGTGATGCTTTTAATGTTTTATGTAAAGCCCTCTGAATTGTTTTCTACATGAAATGTGACGTTCAGATAAACTTGCATTGGCTTCTTTTTAAAGAAGGGATATATCACAGTGATTACACGCACAGTTCAGGACACGCAGAGGTTAAATGGGGGGGTGGAGGTGAAAGACTGGGAGGATAACTATCAGGTTGCATCAGCTTGGACTGGGTGTAATAAAGCTTTCAGTCCTGTGACAGATGTTAGAAATGTGAAACTTCCTTCTGAGACAAACCGGCTTCTTTCAGGTTCAGAGCTTGGTGAGATGATTACCCACCTCACTAAGGTTCACTGTAAAGCCACGCTCCTTTGTTCTACACATGTCAGACTGTCATGCGATTATAAAACAATGCATCTTTTATCCATGTGTCACTGCGTGACTACCACTAACTTCTATGTAGAAACATGTAACTAGAATTATTGAAGGAGAAGATGTGACAACCAACAAAGAAGAAAACTGGTTCATCTGTTGGTTAATGCAGGACAACTTGTGTTTCCATCAGAGTGAAACATGGAGCTGCATCAGGTCCTAGCGGTCCGGCATTTATCAGATTCTATCAGAACGTTTACCGAATTCTTCTACATCCAAGCGTGAGATATTACTCCTGTCCAGAGACACCTACCGTCCTACATACGCACAATGTTGTGCATTGTAGTCCAATTCCTGTATGGTTGTAGGTGGACCAGAGTTTGACTCTTTGTTCATCCATGCCTCCTAAAAGTAAAGACTTTCAGAGCAGGTGAAGCTGCCTGTCGAAGTTGAAGTAATTCCAAGGGTCAGCTTCGAATGCAGAGGGTGCCGGTCAGATTTCCCACTCAGCCATCATGTCGGTTACGTACACAACAGATGCTCTGGACGCTAATAGAAGATTTGAGTTGTGTTTTAGAGCTGGGTGTTTATGGACTAATTCTCAGACATATGAGTAGAACAACATAAAGCTGTTCATATTATTAATGACAGAACATATTTGAAAAAATTATTATTAACAATTAAAAGATCCATTTTTTACATTTGCAAATTGAGTTTTCTGCTTGGTGATGCATCTAAAGGACGCCCCCCCATCTGTGCACCTGATGTTTCCTTATCTCAGCACCATCACTGGCCTGAAATGGTTTTTAGCTGCAACCAGAGCTGCAGAACATGCAGCATCTTGTGAGTTTGAGAGATCAGCTGTTTCTGCTTCCAGAGGGTTAATGTTCTCTGACAATGATGAACACACCCAGAAAAATCATTAAGGTTTTATTCTCTCATTTGTCTGATGTGATTTGGTTTTTAGGACAGATGAAGCCTCAGCTCAATCATCAGCTCAATCTATGAAGCAACACGTCTACTGTCATCCTTCAGAGCCAGATATCAAATTGGGAAATAAAGATAAGACAGATAATGAGGAGTAAAAACAGAAACCATATGGAGGATAAAGTGAAGTCATGCTACACTACGCTCACCTCATTTCATCGCTCTGATTGGCTAAAAGCATCCAGAGGAATCTTGGCCCGCATCCCTGGATAAAAGAAGATGAAGCTTTCCCTGAAATTCCTTTCATGACGTCTGGACATGTTTTAGCCAGAAATAACTCCTTGTACCCAGTCGAAACTATAACCCATCTGATGGTTTCACAACGTTTAACAGATTCGCTGCTTCGCTTGGTTTTAGCTTGGGAGAAGGAAAGAAGGATAAACTAGAGAAAGGCGGAATGAAGAGTGAGGACTGCTATGAGAAAAAGGATAACCATGAATCATGAGCTGAGTATGCGGGTCTAGAATGTAGTAGTATCTGGGTCTTCTCCCTCACCTGGGACCTGTGATGAAAACACTGTCAGCCATACAGTCGGGGCTCAGTCTCAGCTGGTGGACACAGACTCACCGATCACAGATAAACCCTCTTAAGTCAAGGAGTCAGAGGAAGAAGAGCAAACAGAAAAATGTTGAAATAAAATGTAAGTTAACTGGTGTGTCTCTGCTTGCTGGAAGTCCAGCAGCATGCTGCAGAGACTGACACTTAAAGACCTGGGGCCTCATTTCTAAAGCTGGCATAGGTACAAAAACTGGCGTACGCCAGTTCTAGTCAGGTCTGGGATCTATAAAAACCAGACTTGGTGGGAGAACGTCCCTACCTCCACAACTATTCTGACCCTGCCGTTCACACAAAATCTGGAGAAATTGCAACAGCAACGGCCCAGAATAAAACCACAGATGATGTGAAATGTGACATTTGTTCATCTAATATTATCTTTCACACCACGTGTTAGATATTGAAGCTGTTTGCAAAAATGAATAAAGAGGCACATTTGATATTAATACTCCTGAGAGAGCACGCTCAGAAAAAGATCAAGTTAACTGAGAAGCAGATGTTTGTTATTAATCAGAAGCTCAACCAGTAAAACATGTTCTGTCATTGTGGAACAAAACTTCCATTCAGGCTAAATAAGGCGACAGTCTCCTGCCAGCATGTTCCAGGCACATTAATAATCACTACTATTAAAATAACACGGTCGCCATGGAAATGTGCTCGTCAGTCAGGGTACAATCAGGTGTTACCACCTGTAGTTGTTCAGAACATTGATGGTTGGAAATTAAATGGCTCCCCAGAGTCTAAAGACATACAACGGCTGATCTGGCTCTGCTGGACCATATGGAGCTAGACTCCTGAAGGACCGGGTTTTCAGAGACCAGCAAGGCTTACTGCATGGCTCAGGAACCGGTTCTGACCACCATATGCTGTGCTCTTTGACCTCTGTAGTGGTCTCCGACCTCTGTGGTGCTTTGGGCCCGGTGTTACAGAGAACACCAGAAGGAACCAGGCCGTGCCAGTCCCTCTGCAGGTGCTAACTGGGCATTCGGGGGTATCACAGCCAGATGCGTTAGACGGCATCATCGGTTTATCCCGATACATGAACTTTCCTACACTTGGGAGAACAGGAAACACAACAACTCCGTTGGCAGCAAGGTCTGGTTTCCCAGATGGAATTGCTGATGATGATGCATTAAATCTGCAGTAAGAACTAGCAGAGATGAAATGAAAATATAAAAATAATAATAATCCCAGAGGGAAATTACAAATTGGAAATTAAATCTACTGTCATTAACCAAAATGTAGTAGCCATTTTGAAGTATTTGTATATATATCTTTGGGCACTAGGTGGGAGCATTGTATAGCCTTTGTCACCACTTATATAAGTAGGAAAGTTCCTGCAGGTGACAGGTGTTGTAGGAAGGTGAACACAGTTTTTGACTCGTTCATTTATGGATGGTCCACTCACTCCTTACACCTTAACGCTTGGACCAAAAGATGAAACATTGTCGCTGTATGGGTATGCAGTACTAGGTGCATTGGGAATTGCTGGTGAACAATGCGATTAATGACCTTCACTGAACACTGTGAATAATAAAAAAGAAAAGCGGTAAATTGGTTTGGACTTGGCTTTTGTACACGACTAACGCCAGCGATGGCAATACGTCAATAAATGTCCCCATAAGCAGCACTTCAGGCACTGTAAGCATAGGCTTGGCACCTTTAAACAAAGCATTGTCATTCTCTAAACGTCCACATCATGTGTGGGTCAACATGTGGCTCATCGGCCTGGGTCCACTATAACTGAGGTGGCTGCTTCATCTGCAGGATCTTCTCCGTATTCTGTTGTTGGAAACGAGGCTTCAGGCAGTTAAAAGAATTACAGAAACCACTCTACATTCTGGTGTCTGCAGGCGTCTTTCTGAAGAAGTCATCCCAGTATGGAGCAGTCAGTAAAAGAATAGGTGGAAAGTAGCTTCAGTCATTCATTCTAAGACCCAGCAGAGATGGACCAGACTGGAGGCTGGAGGTCTAGAAGTGACGCAACTGTTAGGAAACACATAGAGGAGGAGTTCTTATTTCGCTACAAAGCTTTTTAGTGTTGTCCCAGTTTCCCTCCAGACATTATCTCCTGCAGCTCCTTGTCCCCACGGTTATTACCAATAAAGGTGTCCCTCTGCACCTGCAGTACTTCCTCTGAAGACACGGCTGCTGCGGTGCTGGGTAGAGTCTCTGGCCTCCAACCACAGCTGTAGCCCCGCCCACCCAGCTGGAGCACTCAGGAACTATTATTATTATAGGAAATATTATTTACCACTAAAAAAGATCACTGCATTTTTTTTTACTTGCCTTGTCCAGCATGGTGGTGGAAGAATGATGGTCTGGCTGCTGTGTTGTGCCAAACAAATTTGCTTTGCCAAGATGACCTTTGTGGCTATAAGGCTCCTCCTGATAATCTGATTATTTATTTATTTATCTATTTTTATCTTATTGATTTATTTTGAATTGTGGAATTCATGTAATCTAGCTGGAACTGACCAGAGGGGACAGAAAAGAGAATAATGAAAAGAAGTAAAAAGGAAAGTAGAAAAAAAGAAAGAGGAGACAAAGATCAAGTAGATAGAAGCAACAAGCTTTAATCCAACCTAACACCAGACAACCAGCTGCTCCTCCATCTAGACTACCCTGGACCCAGACGGTGGCAGAGGAAGGCCCCAGCCAGAGCCCTCCCCGGTCATGGGGCACAGGTCCTGGCGGGCCAAGAGTGGCAGCCATAGACCCCACCAGGCACCGGCCATCCAGGACGGCCAAAGCGAAGGGCCACAAGAGCCAAGACGCAAGTTTTGAAACAATTACAGAACCCCGAGGTGCACCACAGGTGACCTTCCTAATTTGTATGATGGTTATTTCTACACATTGCTGTATTTTCTAAGTAACTCCTCAGACAAGAATAAGCAAAAACTCTTCATCCGTACTTCTCCACCTTTCTTAGTACTATGCTGGGATCGATGGTATCGAACGATTTATGCAAATCAATATAAACTCCAACAGAATGCTCATGGTTTTCATCTGCTTTGTCATTTCTTCCACCATCTCCATAGCTGCATGTAGTCATTCTGTTTCCATAAACCAAACTGCTGTTCACCGACTGCTTCACATCTGTCAATAAAAGCGTCAGCTGTTCAGCAAATCCGCTCTCTAATATTTTAGAGTAGTGAGGAAGAAGGGCCTCTGCTCTGTCGCCATCAGCGCAACGTTTGTCTCCATTTCTGAATATTGGTTTTATCTTTGTCTTTGTATTATTGGAAAAAAACACCTTTTTGCAAGGACAGGTTAAAAATAAAGATCAGAGCTTTTACAATAAGCTCAATGACTTTTTTTTTTTATCATAAACATCAATGAAACTTATATCACTTGATGCTTTGTTTTTTTAAGTTTTCTAACAATTCCCATTAAATCATTAATCCCAAGATGGAATCTGTATTATCCTTAATAATATGATCAAAGATGTTTGATTTTTGTGTCAAACGCTGGAATTTTTTGGCCAAATTGCCACCAATACCCACAAAACACCTGTAAAAGTCTTCAAAAATATTCTGTAGACTGTCCACTGTCTCACCAAAACGACTTACAACATGACAGGAATTCTGTTTTATTATGTTTTTTTAATAAATTCATCGTTAACTTTACCAGATTAACATCAGCATACACATCATCCCAAGTACAGTTTGCAAGATCTAACTTTAAAGCCTCAGTTTTTTCTAGAGTGCTTGTTCTCACTAGTTTATTAGTAGGTTCAAAATACCTGAAGATTATCATAAATATTGATCAGTAATATCTCTTAAGCATATACCACTTGTTGCTGGACCATGCATATTGGTAAATAAATTATCCATACTGTGGCACCTTCCTTAGTTTTCCTACAAGGCCTGTCTATTAGCAGCTGAGTCCAAACCGAAACATTGCATTATAAAATTCATTTGTGGGTTTATGATCATTCCATTTGAACAAATCAATATTAAAATCTTCACATTAAAAAAAAACTCTTTTACCCCATTTTTTTTTTTAAAGATATCAGCTGTAGTATTCGGAAACTGTTCCCTAGAGGAGCCAGGCGCTCTGTATATACAACTCAGGAATATACTCCTACATTTTCTTACTTTAATTT
>JBAFTC010000005.1:4868336-4881732 GCA_037177435.1 Melanotaenia nigrans
AAAGATAAAATAACAGGACTGTTACGGGAGTTTGAGCAACGCTTTCAGATTTTTGGTGAACTGGAGAAAGACTTCAATGTTTTTTGCTCGCCATACACCGTGAATCCCTCTGGAGAATGAGAGTGGGAGTAGAGGGGGATAAAGATAGATGTGAGGGGGGAGTATATCAGTCCACAAGCACAATGGCTATAATTAATCATCGGCTATGTTATTTCTTATCAGGAGATTATTTAGGGGAGGAGGGGAATCCAGAAAATGAGTTTGACACCCCTGTGATAAGTAGTGTAAAGTGCTTTGAGTGGTCAAACTGACTGGAGAAGCGCTATATAAGTACAAGTCCATTTACCATTTACATTTACTGACGTGCACATCCCTGCTCTGTACAACACAGTGACAAGAGAGATAGTTGAGTCACTGAGCAATGCACAGCGAGTTGCCATTACTGTGGATGGCTGGACGTCTTGTGCTACTCAAATATACATTACAGTCACAGCACACTATATTGATGATGACTGGATCATGAAAAACCCTGTTCTCCAGACCAGAACTTTCAACAACACAAATGAAAAAATCTGGCAGCTTTACTGCATGATGTTTGCTGTGAATGGAAGATTGAAAAAAAGAAGCCTGCACTGGCGACTGATAATGCATCAAACATGTTACTGGCTGGAACACTTGCAGAGATGAAGCCACATATACGATGCACACACACTTAATTTGTCCTCTTAAAAAGCCCTACAAGTGGACAAGGTCGCAACACTCCTGGTAAAATTGAGGAGGATAGTGACATATTTCTACAAAAGCCCCAAAGCATGTCAAGCTCTGCATCAAATTCAAACCCAGCTGCACCTGAAACACCACAAACATGATGTTTCCACAAGACCTCCTCAACAAAGTTTCAGCACTTGATCCTCGCTTCAAAGAGCTGGAAGACAACACTAGGGACACCATATTCCCGAGGATAACAGCAGAAGTAGAGGGAATGGTAAGAAAATGCACAGTATACTGTATCTAGTGTGTTTGTTTCGCTCCCACGGTTACATTTACTCTGCTTTTCCTAACTTCTGTTTTTGTCTGTTTTAGTTAAAAGAAATCTAACAGCCTATATTTGCTGGTTATTGTCAGACAGAGGGTGATGAACCTGTAGTTGACCACCAGAGCAGGAGGCAGACAGGTTTGTATTGTTATGGACTTAAGTTTAACTTACAGTAGTGAGTTGATTTGAAAAGGTTGTAGGATGTCATTATAGAAATATTCTGCAGCATTGAATTTTCTTTCTCTTCTCCCAGAGCCCCCCAAGAAGTCACCCTTTGGACCAGATGTTTGGAAATTTCTTTACTCCAAGAGCACAGAAGAAAAGCATCAGGGAAATAGCTAAGGAGGAAATAGCAAAGTACAGGGGCAGGGATAGTTTATCTCTGAATGGGGATGTGTTTCAGTGGTGGAAAGAACAGGTGGATCTTCCACTGCTTTCCAAATTGGCCAGAAGCTACTTGTCCATCCCCGCAACAAGTGTCCCATCGGACCGTGTCTTTAGCACAGCTGGTGACATGGTTACAGCACAGCACAGTTTGCTGCTTCCTGAGCATGTTGACCAACTAATATTCCTGAAGAAAAACCTGACACTAAGCCATATGAAATAAATCACTTAGTGAAGTGAGGTTGCAGTCTGGGATTGCCAATAATACTGGACTTTTTGCATACATGGTTAGCAGTTATGAAAGGCCTGTTTCTTGAGAGTGCCATTGTTTGTTGAAGTTTTATTTAAAAAAATCACAATTACACTTTATTTTCCTCACTACAAGGGAATGCAATAGTGTGGACTTTGCAATTTGAGAAAATAAACTTCTAATTAATACACCTCAGTGTGTGATGTTTGCAGTTAATTTGGTTTTTAGTCAAGAAACTACAGATAGAGCACTGTTAGTAAAAAGGACTGTTAGAGAATGGTCCATGTGTTTTTTTTATTATTATTATTATTAAGAGGCTACAAAAAATTCCTAAATAAATTTGTTTAGTTGAAGAATGACAGAAAAAAAACAAATGTAATGAAAAATATGTTTGATTTATTTTTTAGTGGGAAAATAAAACAATCTTCTGTCTGTGAAACAGTGAATTGCATCTTCATTTTTTTTTTTTTCAATTCATTGGTTTGCTAATTAGAAAACAATCAAATATCAAATACTGCGTATCGAATCGCCCTCAGTGGTGGCGATTCACATCCCTACTCAACCCAAGTCAGGACAACCCAGCACTGTTTACCCTTTTTTGGTTTTCCTAACACTGTCTCTGGTTCTACAGTTCTAACAGCCTCCCAGTGGAGATCCCTCTTGCAGCCTTCTCTCTCTGGGATACCACATTTGGATTCCATCTCACTCTGGTATGTGGTCATCATACTTCAAACATTCCCCTCCAATTATTCTAGTTCTCATCCCTGTTCTCCTACCTTCACAGGCAAGCCAACAGACAGACCAGATTTAACAACCCTGAAAACTTTCCCTTTATACAATAAATATTATTAATCCAATCCTTAGGTCTCTGAAATTTATTGTGGGTCCAATCTACTGAACTGTGAACTACTGTGAATGTGTAGTCTTCTTCTATGGTGCCTTTAAGGTGTTGCTGGTTCTGAATGGAGCACTAGTTATTTTTTGCTCTTAAATGTTTAAAAGAATTACAGAAAACTATTCAGAATTAAAAATAGACTTTGAAGATCCCAATATCTACAGATTCAGAGAATTAGGGGGAATTTTTTTGTGCATGGGACACGGCTGGATGCTGGTGATCTTTTGTATTAAAAATAGACATGATTCTCTACTGGAAATCATTGCATGGACTCAGAAAGACTTCTATCACCTTGTTCCAACTTTTGGTGTTTACAGTAAGGTTTAACTTATGCTGGTGATCTGTGAGGAGGTTCTTGACCTTGAGATGAGTCCTTGAAGGTCCTGTGAGGTCTTCGAGATCGGAGCAACCAAGTCAAGAAAGAGTCAGGATGTACAGCCATGACACCGCGTCCTCTGCTTTCACCCAACTCCCAGGTTCTGTCATCTGTGGTAAGCTTACCTACCTGGTGACCTACAATTTGCCCTAACCACTGACTGGATTGTGAAGCAAGTCTAAATAAAGTGGTTGGACGTGATCTGTAGCTTCAGATTGGTTATACTAGACCTACTGTTGAACAGGGACTTGCAACTGGAATCTTTTCTTTAGTTCTATCGCCATAGATGTAGCACTTCTCCACCTTCTCTGGTTGTTGTTCCCGAAGGAGTCCTCAAGCAGGATGGTTCTCTCCCTTCAGGCTACGAGTGGGTCTTTGAGTGGGATGGTCTTCTGCCTCCTGTCTTCAAGGGGGTCCTCGAGTGGGATAGTTCTCAGCCTCCAGTCTTCGAGGGGGTCCTCGAGCAGAATGGTCCTCTGCCTCCAGTCTTTGAGGGGACCTCGAGTACAGTGGCCCTCTGCCTCCAGTCTTCGACATCTGTCCTTGAATGGAATGGTGCTTTACCTGAGGGGGTTGCTGCACGTCAATCCAATGGCTCACCAGAGTTGTCCCATCTCTTCAGCCCCTGGCACTCAACCCATCCACCTGTAGGGTCGTTAGCTTGTTGTTCACTCTGAGCTGTCCTGTCAGCCTGGCCTCTGGGCTGTCCTCCAGGGTCCCATCTCCTGTTGTCAAGGCCCCTGGAGCTGCCTCCAGAGATCCATCTCTTGTCGTCATGACCTCCTGGCCAACCTCCGTGTTGCAGTTTGTGTTGGCACACCACACTTCTCCACCTAGTGCAGACTTCATGATAAACTATCACCAAAACTACATTCACAACCACATCCTTTCCAACACTTAACACCAATATCCAGCTAGTAGAAACTATTTAATAATTCAGGTATGCTAGGATGGAGTCCGACACCATGTTGCATCCTTCCACTTCAACAATTGGTGTTTTGCTGCTGATCTACTGCAGTAAATTCATCTTTCTTCCAGGTAGTGCACAGGTTTTGTCTGTCTAGTTTTGCAGTCTCAGGCAACAGTTCTATCAACCAGTCGCTGGTGTTTGGCTCCCCTGGTACCTTCACCAATGACTTCTTGGTCCTCTGTCATGTATTGATCCATATGCCCACATATCTTAGTCGCTATGATACCCGACAGAAGCTTCCATGTTGTGGAGAGACAGGTTATCGGCAGATAGTTGGATGGGACTGTTCCTTTCGGAGGATCTTTCAATATCAGAATTGTCTGTCCCTTGGTCATTTGGTCATTCGTTCAGGGTGGGTCCCATCTCTCAGTAGGTGTTTAATTTGTGCTAGGCCCTCATGGAGTGAAGTTAACCAGTGGGTGTGGATGTTCCGGTCAGGTGCTGTCCAGTTCTTCATACCTGAGAGTCTTTGCTGGATGTTACCCCCATGATGGTTACTGGATTTTGTTCAGGGATGGACCTGTGGTCCACTCTTAGTTCTTTTAACCACTGTGCTTCACTATTATGTGATGCCTCATTCTTCTATATGTTTGTCCAGTATTGTCCAGTCTCCAGCCTTGGTGGGTTAACGTATATGGTATTATCCTGCCACTGGGAGTGCACTTTAGCTGGGTAGTAGTTGATGTTAACTCCCCCTTCTGACCTATCGTCCTGGTGGCATCTATTTTGTCTTCCAGTAGCCAATTTCTCACCATAATACCTTGACTTCTCAGTACCTAAAGCAGGCCTTTTGACCGAGCAATGTCTTAGCCAGTATGTCTCTCTATTCACACACTGGTGTATGTCTCTAGACCTGGTCCTAACCCATGGTCTGTCCACTGATGTGTCCTCTGTTGCTGACCTGGCTGTGTCAGACCACTACTGTGTGTTTATTAACATCACCAGTTTTATTCACCAGGAGGCCCCAGTGAGAACTGTGAGGGAAATGACATATTACTCCTGAAGTAGCTGCAGGTTTTATTGAGATTTTAAAGTAAACTTCTTCTCAGATTTGACCTGCTTTGTGTGATTTTATTATTGATCCTTTTAACAATAGACTAAAATCAGCTATTGACTCAGAAGCTCTACTTAAAACAAAAACATCAGAAACTAAATCCAGAACACCGTGGAGAAGCCTGGAATTTAAAGAGTTAAAAAGAAGCTGCAGGACAGCAGAAAGGGAAATGGAGAAAAACAAAACTAACAGTCTATCATGAAAATTTAAGTGTAAAAAAGGCCCACTCTAGCGGCCAAAACTGCCTAGGAAAGGCAGCCTAAGCTCTCTCTCCCCACTTGCACTTCACTCAACCGTTAACCAATCAGAGCACAGCAGCATTCTGGCCTGTTAGTTAGTCCGGAGTCTGCACAGTAACAAGCTGCTTCGGTGCTGGAACACCACGACTTATCCAAGAGCATTCTTGTAATAACAGCTGTCATCTGGTGGAAGTGTGTCTAGTGCAAGTGAGTGTGAGACTGTTTGCCGAGTGTAATAATTGTTTCGGTTAAGCAATGTTCCGGTCGCATATCTGTAGAGCTAAGTACGTTTGTTAGGTAAACTTTGTTGTAGCCGCTAAGTTCATCAATACTCGGGTTATCATGCACATTCCTTTGACATTTGGGTTATTATGAGCGACAATTTGGTACTGTACCAACCGGGTTCAGAAGTAAAGCCGTGTTTGACACGGGTATGACTCAGCAGTTTGGGGAAGGTTGAGGGAATGTTCTGCACCTGACTTGTCAGCAGTACGTGGCGGCGTTGCCTCAGGAATGATATCGCGCTTCACTAGATCATGAAGCCATTTCTGTCTGTAGCTCGCCAGTTCCTCCCTTGTGTTTTATTTATGTGACACTATGTTCAGAGTGATTATAGCAGCTATGTTTTCTCATATTTGTTTAATATCTGTATTATACACCACTAATATTGTTCTTTGTGGATTGCTTTAATTCATTCAGAACCACACTGATTCACCAGACGGCTGTAGTACCAGACTAGATTTGTGGTGGAATAAAGAAGTGGTCAAGAACATCTGTGTGATTCTTATCGATCCCCACCTTCGGGCTCTAATCTTCTGATCCAGTAAAATTAAACAGCAGGAAAGCATTCGCTCTCCCACATTAAGGGAACAACTCAAAATCTACAATAATTCAGTAAAACAGGCCAGAAAACTCTAGTTCTCAAACCCAGATAACAAAATTAACCCCAAACCCCTTTTTAAAACCATTAATCTTTTAATAAAAACAGATTTTAACAAGTCCTCCATTTCCCCATCAGCTGCTGCATGTGAGGACTTTGCAGACCACTTCCGAAGTAAGATCAATGTTATTAGATCCAGTATTTTATCTTAACTAAATATTGATTTTAACAGCTCTGAAGCTTTGTTTTTAAGGTGCTAAGCCTACGCTTAAAGCGCCTACAGTGTTGCCTGCAGAACACCTTTCTGACGCGTCGTCATCATTGGCATCATCCGTCTCGCAAGAAGTTCAGTCCCAAACGTGACTTATTCCTTTTCTGCCCTTTTTTATTGCTATTATTGCTATACATCCATTTACCAGTGATTATCACGGTCAAAAAACTGTGTGTTCACCTCCCACAAGCAACAACCCACCTGTAGAAAGGTTCCACCCTTATATAGATTTACATGTACATATACAGTGCTGCCACCTGGTGTCCACAATTACATACCAAGCTTAAAAGTGGCTCCTACACTCCGGCCCCTAATTGTTAATGGCATACAGACAAGAACAATTCAAATTCAACAAATAAGGAGCCACAGTAATCACCTCAAACAATTTACATATATACAAGTAATGATCAACATGACTAAACAATGAATAATTTACTGATCATTAGGGTCATGTAATAGACATAGTTTGGTGACGGGTCTCACAATAATGTTAGTCTTTGTTTGTAGACGCACAGAGCGTACCAGTCCTTTTTGATCAGCAAATGTCTCTAGCACTCTTCCAAGAGGCCAAGAGCCCCGTGGGGCAGAAGGATCCAAGACGATTACGATATCTCCAGATTTCAGATTGTTTTTCTTGTGAATCCACCTCTGCCGTTCCTGGAGCAAGGGTAGATATTCTCGAATCCAGCGTTTCCAAAAAAGATCGGAAATATATTGGACTTGCCTCCATCTTCTTTTGGTGTATAAGTCGCTTTCGTCAAACAGTCCTGGAGGTAAGGAAGGATTTCCCTTCAAAAGCAACACGTGATTTGGAGTAAGCGGTTCCAGATCCTTCGGGTCGTCAGATAAGTTGGTGATAGGTCTGTCATTCAGGATCGATTCGGCTTCACAAAGGACTGTGTGAAACCCATCTTCATCAAGTGTTTGTTGCTTGCAAACTGCATTAAGGATTTTCCTCACCATTCTTATTATCCGCTCCCACACACCACCGTGATGTGATGCTGCGGGGGGGTTGAAACTCCACTTAATGCCCCTTTGTCGCAGCAACCCTTCGATCTTTGCTTGATTTAAAGATGACAGTGCCTCTTTGAGCTCTCTGTTTGCACCAACAAAGTTGGTTCCATTGTCTGAACGGATGTGAGTTACCTGGCCCCTTCTAGAGATAAACCTGCGTAGGGCATTAATGCAGGCATTTGTATTTAAAGAATCTGCCACCTCCAGATGAACTGCCCTGCTGGATAAGCATGTAAATATAACACCATATCGTTTAACCAGGCTTCTTCCCCTTTTTATCTCAATCGGCCCAAAATAGTCCATGCCAGTGTTAGTAAATGGTGGCTGGTCGGGGAGTATTCTTTGCTTAGGTAGGTCCGCCAATTTCTGCACCAGTGGTCGAGCATTGTATCTCCTGCAAATACAGCATTGGTTGACGATCTGTCTGACAGTGGAATTGGCACCTGTAATCCAAAATCTCCTTCTTAGCGAAGACAACATATGGTTCCGTCCACTATGACCGAGTTTTTGATGTATATCCCTTATGATTAATGTAGCAATGTGCTGATCCTTCGATAGAATCAATGGATGTTTTAACTCTTGTGGTAAGGAACCCTTTGTAAGTCTACCTCCGACTCTCAATAGCCCATCCTCCAGACTTGGGTCCAGCTTAAGAAGCGTGCTCTGCTTGCTTACAGAGCCTTTTGCAGATGACAAGTCCTTGATCTCCTCCTTAAATCTTTTTTGTTGGCAGTATTTCACAATTGCAAGTTCAGCAGCATTCAGGTCTTCCATTGACAAAGCTTGTTTTCCTTTGGAGACGGTATCTTGTTTGATTCCATCAGGAGTCTTTGAGCACTTTCTTTGGCGAACCAAACTCAGAAGTAAATTCTTCATCTTCAAAAGCCATGCCACAGCTACTTTCAGCTTCCCCCAACCTGAGAAGTAGGATATGAGATGATCGGTGGCATTTCATGAACTTTCCGCAGTGACAATGTTCACCATGACTTCCTTTTTTACCTCCTGATCATCAATTTCCAGCGCTGTGTCAGCTGTGTTGGCTGGCCAATCTTGCTCTGCCTTATACAAGAATTTCGGACCCTTTATCCACCTGTAATCATTACAGAAGTCTGTGGCCCTAACTCCTCTTGAAGCATCATCAGCGGGATTTTCTTTGGAGGTTATGTATCGCCATTGATGAATATTGGTTATGTCTCTTATAGTCGCAATCCTGTTCGCCACGAACGTATGGAAACGCTTGCTCTCATTTCTTATGTATTTGATCACTGTCGTGCTGTCGGTCCAAAAGACAGACTCCTGTAGTGCGATCCTCAATTCTCTTTTTAACATCACGTCAACACGTACTGCCAAGACAGCTGCAGAGAGTTCTAGTCGTGGAATGGTGACGGGCTTTAATGGTGTGACCCTAGCCTTTCCCACCAAGAATGCAACATGTGTGTCTCCCTCCTTGTTTTGCATCCGAAGGTATGTAGCTGTCCCATATCCTAGCTCACTCGCATCCGAGAAATGATGAAGCTGTGCATGCAGAACGTCTCCAAACTCCTTTGGTTTAACACACCTCTCAACTTTGAACCCGGACAAGGCATTCAGCTCCTTTAGCCACTTAATCCATTGCTGCAAGATCTCCAGAGGTATAGCATCATCCCATCCAAGTTTCTTTCTGCACAGTTCTTGAAGCAAGATTTTAGCAGGTAGCAAGACAGGTGCAATAAATCCAAAGGGGTCGTATACTGCACTACACACCGATAACATTCCGCGTCTTGTGAATGGTCTTGGTTGTACCTCGATTTTAAACTGGAATGAATCTGTTTCAGTACACCATTGTAAACCCAAAGCTCGTTCAACAGGTAACTGATCTTTATCCAGGTCGAAACTCTTGAGGTCTTGCGCCTTGTGTTTTTCGGGTAAAGACTGTAGCACAGCGCGTCTGTTGCTAATCCACTTTGTTAGCATAAATCCACCTCTTTGACAGAGTTCAGTCAGCTCTTTGATCAGCCGGATAGCCTCTATGTCTGATGCCACACTTTTCAGGCAATCGTCTACGTAGAAGTTTTCCTTCACTGTCTGAACCACTTCTGGTGAAAAGTCCGCCATGTTGTCGTCTGCTGTTTTCCTTAGAGCAAAGATGGCACAGCTTGGGGAAGATATTGCTCCAAACAGATGGACGGTCATGCGGTACTCAATGACTTCCTTTAATAAGTCTCCATCTTTCCACCACAGAAACCTAAGGAAGTCTCTGTCTTCCTCTGGGACCATAACCTGATGGAACATAGCTTGAATGTCTCCCATAACCGCTACAGGTTCCTGTCTGAATCTTAGGACAACTCCAATTAATGAACTATTAAGATCAGGCCCCTGTAAGAGGTTCTGATTTAACGATGTTCCTTTATAGGTTGCAGCACAGTCAAAGACTACTCTCAGTGTCTTTTTCTTCGGGTGATAAACGCCATGATGAGGTACGTACCAAACTCTTCCATTACACCCTCTTGCTTGATGGGTAGGTATTTCCTCTGCATAGCCTTTGTTAATCAGTTCTTGAATGCACGTGTTGTATTCTTTGAGGAACACCTCGTTGTTCAAGAATTTCCTTTTCAGGCCCAGTATTCTTTGCTTTGCTACTGAAAAGTTGTTAGGTAGTGACATGTTTTCTTTCTTGAAAGGCAATTTCAGGCTGTAATGATGATCCTTTAGTCTCACAGAACCTCCAATAGATTCCATAAACCGTTCATCCTCCTGTGACAATCCTCTTTCCTCTGTGACTCTTTCTGCAAAGTCTTGGTTATACTGGTCCCTCAGCATTCTTTCCAATGTGCAAACAGAAATCCTGTTGACCGTAGCTGTGATCTGCTTTTCTCTTAGGCTACTACTGTCACCTTGTAATGGACCATTGACAACCCATCCGAGTGTTGTTCTAATAGCATACGGGCCGTCTCCACAGCTGTTGATGATTTCCCAAGGTTCCATCATTTTGTGTGCGTTGCTTCCAATTAACAATTCTACTGATGCCTTTATGGTGGGGTTTTTTACCTTTGATAGATATGGCCATTTATCCAGATCTCCCCTGGTTGCAATGTTATCAGGACTCACAGGCATCTTCTTCTGGGTGAGTACTTCTGGAAGCTCGTAGAAGCGGCTGCCGTCCAATGCAGAAACTTCCAGTCCTGAGAAGGCAAATGTTGGCACCACGCTTTCCTGTCCCATGGTATGCAAAAGAAATTGAGTTTTCCTCCCAACTAAGTTAAGCCTTCTCATAAGATGTTCTGTGCAGAACGTAGCTGAACTGCCAGGATCTAAGAATGCATATGTCAGTATGACTTCATCTCCTTTAGAAGCCTTTACTTTGACTGGCAAGATTGGCAACAGGCAACGATCTGTTCCGGCCCCTGTATGACCACATGTTGCAGGAGCAGCAGTTGACTGAGTTGAAACAACATCTTTAACATGCTTCTTGTCTTGCTTGACAGGTGCTCTCTGATATACATGAAGTGCAGCTGGATGTCTTTGACCGCAGATCTTGCAGATCAGACGCTCTTCACACTTTTGGCTGATATGTCCAATACGTAAACAGCCAAAGCACAATTTCTTGCTCTTCAGAAAGTCCATCTTAGTCCTGTGTTTCTGTTCAGCGAAATGTTGACATTGCTCCAATATATGATCCTGTGTGCAAAACTCACAAATGGTTGATTGTGATCCATGATTCGAACTGCTGGTGCTTTCAATTGTTTCCGCAGGTTTAACAGTTGTAGCAAAGCTCTTTCCTTTTGCTCCTGGACCTGAGTATGGTTTGGGTTTGGAAATATTCTTAAATCCACTTAAGCCAGATGAAACATGCTTAATATCTCCATACAGTGGATCTGATAAGATTCTGACATGTCTTTCAATGAATTTCACAAGATCTTTAAATGATGCTCTGGTTTGTGTTCGTTCCATGATGTCAAATGCTGTTGTTCTCCAGTGCTCCTTGAGTTTGTATGGTAGCTTAGACATGATAATCTTCATGTTGCTTGGCATGTCCAGCTCTTGCATGTACTCAAGATTTTCCATTATGTTGCAACAGCTGCGCAAAAAGAGGGAATAGGCTTGTAAATTGTTGATGTCTTCAGCTTTTATTTCAGACCACAATAATGCCTTCTCCATATAAGCTGCAGCAACTTTATACTTGTTGCCAAAGTTCTCTTGCAGAAGTTGTTTTGCCTTGATGTAGCCAAGCTCAGGTGGCATGTGCAAGCAGCTACGCACAAGTTCTCGTGGTTGACCTCGTGTATACTGTTCCAGGTAGTAAAGACAGTCCTCTTTCCTGGCTTTCTCTTCCACTCCCTGCTCAAATGCTTTCACAAAGGTCAAATATTGCAAAGGATCCCCATCGAATGAAGGAATTTCTCTCATTGGTAATGATGACTGCAGAGTTTGCTGTATCAGTGCAGATGATATTTGATTTTGAGTTTCCATCACTTTGATGATGTCTCTCTGATGATATTGATCCGTCCCAGTCAAATCAAATTTCATGGCTGCGACTGAAGTTTTCAGTCCCCTATCGTTTATTTCAGTTGCATCCTGTTGACAGTCAGTCAGTGGTGCTGCACCATACAATTGATTTTGCTGGATCTTGCGTCGACATGCAGGGTCTGGCTCCTTTGCTGTTAGTTCCAATTTTTTTGAGATTTGTTGTGCCATTCCCCTTTCCAGGTAGGAATTCATTGCATTTGATGTGTTAGATGCTCTGGATGTCCTGGAAAGGTTTTGATGATCCAAAGCTTGCAGGACTGCAAGTTTAGCTGCGGACTCTGCAATCAGCGCCTCCACTTCCTGTTGCTCCTTTTTCCTTTTTAATTGCAGCTCTTGCTCCTCCAAAGCATGTTTCTCCTTTAACGCTGCCATACGTGCAAGAAGCGCGGCTCTGTCTGCTTCTGCCATGATTTTAGCAGAAGTTGTAGAACTAACTCTGCTTCCCGTCTTTATGCTATTGTTTGCAACATTAGAAACACTATCATCAGGATTAATACCGTCGTCAGCACATACATCATCTACAACTCCAGTTGTCACATTTATTTCAGTACATGAAACCCATTTTTGCACCTCTGAAATAAACTCGTTGTTGCAAATCATTTTTGCTTTGAACCAAACATCATGCTTTTCCTGTTCATCAGCTGGTAGCATTTCCATCACAGAGCCATGAATATCTTTTACTTCAGCAATCTCCTTCACAAAGGTATCAAAAACACTTAAAACCATTGATTTATTGTCTTTGCATTGCATAAGTTCTTGTATTTGTTTTCTCAGTTTACTCATCTTTTGTAGTTTGAGCTTTCTGTTACACTGTAAACGTTCAAGTTTTTCCGCAAAAGCTTTAGCAGTTAGTTTGACCATACGCTTCTCCTTGTGAGCGTCAACATCTTCTGCGGCAGTATTTAAACCGGCCGAGCCACTGGTACCAGTTTCATACACTTCCATAGTTAAATCAAAAGTTCTCTTTTTTTTTTTTTTTTAAGGCGAAAAAAGTACTTTTCCGTATCCAACTCGTATCAGTAACGATGAATCGGAGCAACGCATGTACTGTAGGCTACTCATGAATGAAAGAGTAGTAGGCCCATCCGTGTAGTGTGGCGCCATACATACCTCTTCTGTTGAGTGCCTTACTTGCGTGCATTTTTTTATTTTCGTCGTTCCTGTGGATCAGCGACTCCAATCTGAACCGGGACCGCGATGAACTCCTGTATTCCAAAGCACTGTGTTTCCTCCAGTCGATAATCGGACTCCGTCTGTTTCTCCTCCTGGATGCTCGTTATGCCAACGCAATCCACCCTCTCGATTACGAAGCAGCGATCAACCAGCTGGTGTTGTTGCATCCAAAATTTTGGCTTGTTGTCATCCAATAGTCCAACAGGCGAAACTGCCACGTCCGTTATCAAACACAGTTTTTTGACTCAATTTAAGGTGCTAAGCCTACGCTTAAAGCGCCTACAGTGTTGCCTGCAGAACACCTTTCTGACGCGTCGTCATCATTGGCATCATCCGTCTCGCAAGAAG
>JBAFTC010000005.1:4899797-4915562 GCA_037177435.1 Melanotaenia nigrans
TACAGACGCAAACCGAAATTATGTGCAAGCATTCATTTACAACTGCAAAATCTTTATGACTTAATATTGAGCCCATAGAAACATCCATCACTGCTGCAGGGCATGGCTCCAAGCTCACGCCACCCTCCTTCATTCTGTGGGTTGCTACGCTGCCAATGCCAACCATCACTGTACAACTGCAACAACTTACCAAGTGGGTCAGTGAGTGTGGCTCTCCACCCAATACTTACCACTTCGGGCGGAGTCCAAAAAGATGGCACCAAAGTTCATCTGGCCTTTCACCATTCAGAGAGTCATCATTTCAGTGGCAGTCTGGTGAAAGCTCCCGCATTCCATGAGGGTTCACCCTACCTTCCATGTCTCAAAGATTAAACCTGTCCATACCAGTCCTTTGCTGCCTATGGCACCACCTCCTCCCCCTGCTTCCACCTGCTGGGAAGCAGAATATGAGCAGGTGCTGCTATCACCTGCTCATTATCTCCAATCAAGCCACTATGTATGCAGCTTCATTCCACTCACTCTTTGCCAGATTCTCTTTCCATTAAAGCCTGACTCCAGCACTTTTTCTCAGACTGCTCTCCTGGTATCGACCCGACTTGTTTTCAACCATTGCGTTCATGTCTCAGCCCCGGTCTGGATCTGCACCCAGCTCTCACCTGAACCACTGTACAGAAGAACATCCATCCAAAGTGGGTTTAGTGAGTTTGTGCTTTTTCTCCTCCACTTGTAGAGCCTTTTGAGAACACTTGGAGATCATGTGTCTCTTGCAGTTCCTGCCTACCCTGTTGGTCCAGTGGTTCCCTGTTTAACATGCCTAAATAAAGACTTTTTAAATAAGATTAATTTGTGCTGCTATTGGGTCCACTCCACACCCTTTCCATTTTCTTTTATTGGTGCTTATATGATAGAAATCATCTCATCAAGAAAACTTTATATGTGAATAAGAGATAGTGTGAGGCATGTTTTAACTAGAAAACACATGAAATGATAGTACATAAAGATTATTTTCTTTGTGTAATTTAACCTTAAAATCCCTAAACTTTCTCTAGAAGTAAGTGAATGTCACATACATGTGAAAGAAATTAAACATGAACAAGAATGTCACGGATAAGATGGTTTACGGCTCATTAGTCAAATCTCTTTAGATTTGAACATATTCATCATTATCGTCTTTCTTAGATTAGACCAGCTAACAGCTTTATGCTGTAGCATGACCTCCCACTCAGCATGCAACCCACCACCCCCACCCACCCCTTATTATCTGGATGCAAACTGGATGGATTTGAAAAAATGCGACTGTGATGATTTATTGAAGGAAAATTTACTTGAGGAAAATTGAACAAATACTTCTGAAGAAGTTATCTAATCAAAGGGTTGCGTAAAAAGGAGAAATTGGGAAAGAAAAAAACTTTATGTGCCCAAAATCATGAATTTATTAGGATATCTGATGTTACTGTCAGTTCTAAATACTAGAAAACACAACCCGGCACTTTGTTGGGGAGGATGTTGTTGATCACCTCATCAGAGAAAAATGATAAATGGTATGAGAGTTCTGGAGAAAAATCAGCCCTGTGACTCATAACATTTTCTTTCAGTAATATCAAACATTATGCAACATGGTGAGCGTGGATGTGTGTTCCCAGGCCCTGCCAAAGGAAAACCAGCCAACACACCAGCTCAACCGTTCACACACACACACATTCCTCTGCTTCCTAAACTGGGATAAACTCCTGGACTTTAATCACTCTGGGTCAAACCCCCCAGTTCTGTGGACAACAAAGTGTGTTTGGATTGTTGGGTGAGAAGGTCAGCAAACAGACTGGGATTTACCACCATCAGTCTCCAAACCAGTCAGACCACGTTTGTTTGTTAATAAACACTTTACCAAAACAACAATGACTGAAGAGCTTTAATTAAAAGTTTTAATTTGATTTATATTAAACCAAATAAAAAAAAAAATTCTCACATGGCTTCATCTCCTCATCAGCTTAGGATTTTCCAGTTTGTAGGAAGAAACTGGACTGGATTAAATTACCTGGACTCAAGTGGTTTGTATCTATATGTATCCTTTATTTTCTTTAACTGAGATCTATGGTCTTTAAGGAACACCATATGACTTTCTGACTTTAAAACTCTGTTTTTGCCTTGTTGTGGTGCAGGTACATTTTTAATGTACATTCCTGGAGTGGTTGTTAGGGGCGATCTCAGAGAAGAGACGGGATGAAGAGGATGCTGGATCAGCTGTCGTTATGGGAGATTTCAGAGAAGAGAGGGGATGAAGATGATGCCGGATCAACTGAAATTTCTTTTCATCTAATTCATTTATTTTTTTACATATCTATTTCTATTTTCTATTTTCTTGTTGCTGCATTTATTCAGCTTTCATATCGTAAACATATTTAGGACTTGAAGAATTAAGAGGTCATTTATATGAAATTTATATTGATGTTATTGGTTCTGAGTTTATTATCTTCTAGTCCTGATTTGTGGATTGTGGATTTGTGGAGTATTTTCATTGAAACATTTTATTTTTAATCTTTTTTTATTTATTTACAGGTTTTAGATTAGACTAAACTGGATTTCATTTAATTGTTTTTGTTAATCATTCAGCTTGTAGCTTGTAGAGCAAATAAATAAAAACATCCAGAGCTCCTTCAATGAGCCCAGCAGGTTTATCTTGGAGGAAATCAGAATAAATATGTGCAAACTTAGGAGAAGAAATAACGGCCTCGTCCTCATGTGGAGTCTCAGTGACCTTCTCCCTTTAAGTCTACAAAGAGTTGGAACTGGTGGACTGGTGGACGGGGGGGTTGGTGGAAGTGACAGAGGGTCAGAAAGGTATGTGGTTGCTTCATCTGTTAGCGGCTGTTTGTCCATGAGAGGAATGCCGCGTGACACAATAAGGGACCGTTAAAGAGAAGAATGCTTTCTGACAAACACCTGCTCTCCATGTTTGTCTAAGCGACGGAGACAATGACAGAAAAACAAACATCTGCTGCCTTTACAACCAGCAAACATCCAGAAACACAAGTTCATTTCCCAGAGAAACAGACTCAGGTTGAACAATGCTGGCAGGGTGGACCACATCCCATCTGAAATCATCCTGGCAACACTTGTTGTTTTACTAATTCTGCACCATTTGACCACATGGAAGCAAAATCTGCCGGTTAATCTGGTTACCAGCTGAGGCCTCCACAGACGCCAATGCACTGCTGAAGCTGGCTCTGGAGATCATCACAAACCCTCCTCATTCGGTCAGGAAGGTGCTTTTATTCATTTTATCCCTCCAGTTTCTGTAGACGATTAGTCCTCCTCCTGATAGTTGCGTCTGTTTCAGCCTTTCGCTTCCAAGCAACAGAGATTGTTCAGAGAGGAAACTTCTCTCATTCCAACACCGGCTCAGGGAAACGTGGACTTCGTCTCAATTCTGTTCACATTTGTTTTCACTCACGGCTCATCTGACTCGTTGTTTTGGTAGCTTCGGGGTGTAAAACTGTCCATCTTCTCTTGTTTCCTACAACCCTTCATTCATGGCTCATTTTCTTTATCATCTCAGGCTAATGAACACAGGAGGAGCTGGAGATCAAGCTGGAGATCGAACTGTAACCTTGCTACCTGGCGAGCACCGGACACTTCTTTAGGGTTAGGAAAACATCATGGCTTCCTTTAAAATAGAATATAACAGCACATCCAAATGATCGGCTCCAGATGCTGCAGAAGAACCAGCAGGAAACGTGGAGTTGCAGACTGGAAGGGATGTTTCTAGAATATCTCACAGTGATGTTTGTGAAAACTCCTCATCAGACAAACAAAACACCCAGAGACATGGCTGCTATGGCTCCACATAAAACAGTCACAAGCAGATGAATTTGCAAGTTTGCTGCAGGTTGTATACAAACATCCAATCCTCAGTTCAAAGATGTGCTTGTACGATACAAGCCCATCTCCAAAAACAGCATGGACTCTGTATGAATGTAAATAAAACCAGAATCTCATCAGGTCGTATTTTATTCCCAGTAGAAGATAAACAACATATGATGAAACTTAGACATTTTACCATTTGATGGTAATGGTAAAACTGTCTGTGAACTTCCCAGATGTTTCCAGACAGTTTTTATAAGAAGAGGGGATGCTACACCATGCTGAACATCACCCTGGAACTACTTTTTACACCATGCTGAACATCACCCTGGAACTACTTTTTACACCATGCTGAACATCACCCTGGAACTACTTTTTCCAGACATGTCGCTGCCATCAGATTCACTATCAGCTCATATTTTCTATTACATGAAATTTTCCATCACATGATGAGACCTGATGAGATTCTGGACATCCATCCATCTATACTGCTTCGTCTGTGAAGGGTCGCGGAGAAGCTGGGGTCTATCCTATCAACTTAAAGTGGGAGGCAGGTCCACCTGGACAGGTAACCAGTCCATCACAGGTCCAACACAGACAGAGACAAACAACCTAGGGAGAACTTGGAGTGACCAGTTAACCTAACATGTCTTTGGATGGTAGGAGGAAGCCGGAGAACTCACACATACACCGGGACATGCAGACTCCACACAGAAGAAGAGTCCTGATGTTGTTTGTGTTGGAGTTAGGGCTGTAGACACGTTAGACCTGCCTACTTTACTTCCTAATCTTCTATTTAAATGTGGACTTGTTAAGATATAATTTGAAAGAATAAAACAATCATCCAAAGCAAACAAACCTCAATTTACAGGAGTGTCAGATTATTTAGTAAAACTGGTCTCATGGCGATCCTCCAGCAGGCTGAATGTCTGCTGGAGCCCTACTGGAGGTCAGACTGGCCTGCAGCAGGCAGGCAGGCTGGGTGGGGGGGGGGGTAAGCTTGAGCCCTGGTGGTCATCAAGCACCCCTCCAGTCTGAGTATTTACCCAGAAACATCAAAGAAACAAGTTTTTCTTTTGATTCTGGTTTACAACATTGTAGCCTTGATGTTTTCACTGTCAGATCATTTATGAGAACATTTCTTCCATAAATCAAAAAATAATCCAGGAAAGGAAGAGTTTGGATCTGATTTTGGATCTGATTTATTCAAAATCTTGGATCAGATCTGGTACCAAATAGGTGATCTATCCAGCCTCACTTTCTACAGCCAGCCTCTGATATTTCCGATTAACGATCACCTGTGCCGAGGTGAAGCAGGAGTTTATCTGTCCAGATTGCTTCTGTCCTCACAGGTAATGTTGCTCTAACACGAGCTGGAGCTTTGCAGGATGTTAATGTGTACAGTATGATGGGCTGCTCTGATGTGACTTTCTGACTGCCTCTCTGACTATAATGGTTTCAGACCCTCACCAGCCAGCCTGATCACACCAAGCTGCAGTGCTCCTCAAATTCCTGTTCATTATCCTGGATTCTCTGACTCTGGCTGGATGACAGTAAACGGAATAAACTGCCCTTAATAACACATTATTAAAGGGTCCATCTCAAACACACTTAAAACCTGCTGAGACGAGTTAAGATGGCTGCTAAGGATCACCTGCGAGGTGATTGGAATTGATCAACATGGATGATTTTTCACCTGCAGATAAAGAAAAGCCTCAAGTGGCTGTTCTGGAAAACATCAAGGCACCAGTCATGTGTCTGTATTGATCGCTGTTGGTGGCTTAGTTTCCCTCCCCGCTGGGTCCTCAGAGAACAAACACGGCCTCCCAAACATGTTCATTCATGTTTTTTCCACTTCTTTTCCTCAAATCCTTCAACCAGCTTCAGCCTTAATCAAAACTAACAAATATGTAATTATTCCAGTTATTTTAACCCTTTAAATGGCTTTTTAATCACATGATGCCACAGTTTGTATAAAAAAGTGTGGTATTTTTCATATTTTTGGTGGATTTTTGGGTAGCTGAAGATTTTATTTAATGATCAAACATAAATATATTAAAAATGTTCATTTTGATCTTTAAATAAAATCCTCATAATTTGTTTTATGGATTTGTTATATTTGTATTTCTTCAATAAAAAATGTGATATTGTGTGATCAATCTGGTATCTAAATAATTGTAGTACATATCTGATTTTTTTTATTATTGTTTTTATTAGAACTTAAGTTTATTTAGCAGTTTGTGCACAAAATAGTGCTATAAATCTGAAATGGTTTCTATAGGATTTTTTTCCTCTGCTGACCTGACAGGATAGTACATTTCCCCTCATGTTGACCTTTAGGAAGAATTGAAATTCGATTCTTAAAGAGAAAGACTTTCTTAGAAAAATCTATCCCATATGGGAAACAAAACCAGAACAGAGCCCAGAAACTGAAATCCCACAATGACCCAGGAGGGTTGAAAACATGGCTCCTGATCGACCACATGTATGTGCTGTGTTGTTTTCTAAAAAAGATTTCAGGGTTTTCTTGGAGTTCATGTGGAGAACTTGTCTTCTGTGATGTCTAGTTTCTGTTTTGTCCTGGGAGAGAACAGGAATCTGTTTTGATCTTGTCATTCTGAAATAACAGAGTAGAACTCAGCATCAGCTAGGGTGATGTTCAGCCCCACCCCCCGCTGGATCCTGACTCCATCCTTCTGCTCAGGTGACATCAATCAAAGATTTCTTAGCTGTTTTGGGGAACTCAGATATGAAACCTGCTGGCGTGACATCGAGTTTGTGAATGATGGTAATTTTTGGGAGAAGAAAACCCGACTGCTGCAGGGATCCTGCTGCAGGGATCCTGAGACGTGGTGTTGAGTGAAAGCTGGCTTTGAGCTTCACTAACGCACAGTGATCCGGGGTCAGCTGATTATCTCAGTAACAATGCAGCCATTCAGCAGGCAGCATCTCCTGATTTCATGCAGAATTTATTTGACTTTGCGTGGCAGGAAAACACAGACGAGACAGAGAGATCAGGAAATTCAGCTGACAGTTCTGCAATTTCGACAGCAGTCTTGAAAACTGATTAGAAGTTAACAGAAGTGGGTGTAATTAGAAACGTCATGTACCAGCAGGACATTTTAAAAGAGATTGTTTAGATTTTCTGCAGAAACAGAGGTCAAGGAAAGATATTTATTAGAAAACTGATACGCTGTGACGGCCGTCAACCACAGTTTGGCTGAAGTGAAGCAGAAAGAAAAGTTTTTAACACATTTCTTGGATCCAGACTTTTTATCAGCCTCTCAGGACCTTACATGTACGCACTCCACATCTTGACATCCATCAGTTTGTGGTGCTGAATCTCCTCCTGGTGGATGGCCTAGGACCTGTGCTAAAGAGGAAGCAGAAATTCTCTCATGGTCACTTTGATGGACGATTACCTGAGAGCCAAATATCACTGACAGCAGAGGGAATAATTAAGTTTATGAAAATATTAAGAAAATTCACATTGAGGAAGATACAGCATTGACATAGACTTTAATAAAATTCAACTTTGGCTCCATCTGCTGGTCATTTGCCTCCCCTATGGTCTGATTCAGACCTGATTCAAGACTTGATTTAGTCCTCATTCAGACCTGATTCAGACCTGATTCAAGACTTGATTTAGTCCTGATTCAGACCTGATTCAAGACTTGATTCAGTCGTGTTCAGACATTATTCAGTCCTGATTCAGACCTGATTCAAGACTTGATTTACTCCTTAGCTGCCACCTTACTGTGGTGGTGGAGTTTGCATGTCCTGAAGATCCTAAGCGCTATGTTGTAGGGGCTTTATGCCCCTGGTAGGGTCACACATGGCAATCAGGTCTCTAGGGGAGGGACTAGACATGCAATGTTCCTTGACATGTAAAGACCACCTAAACACTGTGCAACGTTTCTGATGATGTTGCTGAACTGCTGTCAGTAATCTGTATTGACTCTGACTGTGTAGTTATTGTTGGTGAATCAAACATTCATGCTGATAACCTGGAGGGCAGAGGGACCAAAGAACTGTGTTGTGTTCTTTATAACTTTGGTCTAACTTAGCATGTGGAACAGAGAACTCTGTCTGGATCTAGTCAGCCCTGGACCCTGTCAGCTGATGAGCTTGTGGATCATTTTGATGGTAAAATTACAGCATTATTGATTTCGTTGCTCCCACCAAAGTGGAAGTGATTACTGCCAAAAAGAGAGCTCCATGGAAAAATGTCACGCTGGTAAGAGCTGAAAAACCAGAATGTGGAATGTGTCCACTCAGAGACATGAACACCATGACACACACTTTTCTCCAGTCAATCCTAAAAACCTGGATGAGATCATTGGCCATCTGAAAACCATCACTTGCTGTCCTGCCTACCGGGTTTTTAAGAATGTTTCAGGATGCATGGCCTTAGATATTTTACAGATTGTAAACATGACTCTGCTTTCAGGTGTCTTCCCTCACACCCTAAAAACAGCCATCATCAAGCCACTACTGAAAAGAAAAACTTAGACTCGTCCCTCAGCTATAGGCCAATTTCAAACTTCCCCTTTCTTAGTCAGATTGTAGAAAAAGCTGTCTTTCAGCAGCTACACAACTTCTTGACACTAAATAACTGTTCTGATGTCTACCAGTCGGGTTTTCGGCCACACCACAGCACTGAGACTGCTCCAGTTAAGGTCTTTAATGATATCCGCCTGAGCGCAGATAGCGGAAACCTTTCAGTCCTGGTATTGCTAGTTCTCAGTGCTGCATTTGACACAGTTGACCGGAACATATCACTAGACCGGCTGGAAAATGGGGTAGGACTTTCTGGCACTGCAGTTAATTGGTTTGAGTCCTATTTAAAAGACAGGGACTAATTTGTGTCTACAGGTAACTATAAATCTGAGTGAACCAAAATAACCTGTGGAGTTCCCCAGGCCTCCATCCTGGGGCCACTGCTGTTCTATACATCTGCGTGCTGCCACTTACTCACATTATGAAAAACAACTAAATATATTACCACAGTTATGCTGATGACACACACATCTACATAACCATCTCACCAGGAGACTACGGTCCAATCCAAACTCTGATCAACTGCATCAATCAAATTAAAGAATGCATGTGCCAGAACTTCCTTCAGTTAAATGATGACTAAACTGAAATCATTTTGGAGCCAAAGGAAGAAAGATTAAAAGTCATTTCTCAGCTTCAACCAGCTCAGTTCAAAACTAACAACCAAGCCATAAATCTGGGAGTAGTCCTGGACTCACACCTGGAGTTTAGCAGTTTATATTATGATAGTTGTAAAATCAGCCTTATGATTTGAAGAAAATATCAAGGATTAAAGGACTGATGACTCAGCAGGATTTAGAAAAACTGGTCCATGCATTTATCTTTAGTAGACTGGACTACTGTAATTTTGTCCTCACAGGTCTCCCTAAAAAGTCCATCAGGCAGCTGCAGGTAGTCCAGAACGCTGCTGCTCTAGTCCTCACTAAGACCAGGAAAGTAGATTCTAGACCTCCAGTCCTCATTAAGACCAGGAAGGTAGATTCAAGAACTCCAGTTCTCACTAAGACCAGGAAAGTAGATCCTAGAACTCCAGTCCTCAGATCTTTTTACACTGGCTTCCTGTCTGGCAAAGAACTGACTTCACAATCCCGCTGTTAGTTTACAGACCTGAATGTTTTAGGACCAGAATCCATCCAGGATCTTCTGGTTCGTTACAAAGCAACCAGATCCCTCGGGTCATTAGGGTCAGGTCTATTTTCTGTTCCCAGAACTAAACGTGGAGAGGCAGCATTTAGCTTTTATGCTCCTCACATCTGGAACAAACTCCCAGAAAACTGCAGGTCTGCTGACTCAGCGATTTTACATCAGGGTTGAAAATTTTTCTATTTGCTGCCTTTTATCAGAACAACTGTTAATTCCCCATACTGGAACTTTATTTCTGGCTTTTATTTGTTTTAACTTAGCTTCTTTCTTACTGTTTTCATTTCATTTCTTTAATTTCTTTTTAAAGTTTATTTTTAATGCACTTGTTATTGCTTCCTGCACCCAGCTGTGATGCTGTTCATGTTTTATGTAAAGCACTTTGAGTTGTCTTGTACATGAAATGTACTATACAAATAAATTTGCCTTGCCTTGCCTTTCCTAGACAAAGCATGGCTCATCACACCCCTATGATGAGTCAATGAATCCAGGTTTCCCTGGTCAGCGGGACCCCACTCTGGAACAACGCCTGGAATTGGGGCATGGAGGTAGGCACTTAGTGGCTGGGCCTGTGACCATGGGGCCTGGTCGGGCTCAATCCGAAGGGTAACATGGGTCCTACTGCCTGCGTACACAGCACCTGCGGAAGTGGTCATAGGGGTCGGGTGTAGTGTGACCTGAGAGGCCGCCAAAGGTGGGTACCCTGGTGTTTTGATCCTTGGCTGCAGAAACTATTGCTAGTGGGTCAAGGCCGGGCCGCCAGGCACTTGCCTCCATGCCCACCTCTAGGCCTGGCTCCGGAGGGGGGCCCTGGTAAACCATGTCCAGGCAAGGGAAACCTGGATCCATTTTTTTTCATCATTATAGGGGTCTATTGAGCCACGCTTTGTCTGGTCCCTCCCCTAGAGACCTATTTGCCATGGGTGACCCTACCAGAGGCATAAAGCCCACAAAAACATTGTGAACTGTCCCTAAGCTGAAATGATAGCAGTTCATAATGTGAACAGAGAACAAATATATTACCCTCTAATAAGAAGCTCTATAAATTCCAGGTGGATACCTCCACAACTACCTGGATTTATGACTGGCTAACAAACAGACCACAGCTTGTGAGAATGAAGGTTTGTGTGTCTGAGATGGTGGTCAGGAGCACTGGAGGTGCTCACACAAACAGTCCAGGCAACAGACCTAGTTCAGGAGGGCAGCCCAGAAGCTGCGCAGACAGCAGACTTGGTTCTGGAGGATGGCTGGAAAGCCACACAGACAGAAGACCGATGTCTGGAGAATGCCTGGGAGGCCATGAAAACAGAAAGTGGATCTTTGCCGAGTCCAGCAGAATCCACACAAAGAGAGGTCCTGGCGCTAAAGATGGAGGAGGTGCGATTTCCTTGGATGCAGGAACCAGAGGCAGAGGAGGAGTGACCTCCTTGGAGATGTAAGCCAGAGGAGATGTGACCTCCTTGGAGATGTGAACCACAGGAGGCGGAGGAGCGTCCCAACCCGGGACCCTCTTAGAGACATTGACTCGAGCAGGATGAGGAGCTTCCCACCCTGGGACCGTCTCAGGAACATGTAATCAAGCTGGATGAGGAGCGTCCGTATCCCATCCTGGGACTCCCTCTGGAAGAGGAGTGTCCAATCCTGGGGCCCCCTTAGGAACATGGACTCGAGCAAGATGAGGAGTGTCCTATCCTGGGACCCCCGCTGGAACATGGATTCGAGTTGGATGAGGAGTGTCCCATCCCAGGAACCCCTTGGGAACATGGACTCGAGCTGGATGAGGCGCATCCCATCCTGGGGCCCCCTCGGGAACATGGACTTGGGCATGGATTAAGAGCATCCTATCCCTGGACCCTCTCTAAAACATGGACTTGAGCTGGATGAGAAGCGTCCTATGCTGGAACGCCCTCTGTAACATGGACTCGAGCTGGATGAGGAGCGTCTCATTCCAGGACCCCCTCGGGAACATTGACTTGAGCTGAATGAAGGCCTGTAGAAGACCTGGGCGTTGCGTTGGATGCTGATGTGCTAGAGAAGACTTGGTCATCGGCATGGGATGCCGCAGAGCTGGAGGTGACACTGGGGACGTGGACTGTGGAGCTGGAGACGACACAGAGGATGTGGACTGTGGAGCTGGTTGTTTGGAAAAGATAAGATAACATGGGTCAAAACAGGCCTTCTTGATCAGTTTGTTCCACAGCATGTCTGCTGAGGAGAGGAAGAAAAGGAGAAGTGCTCCTAAATAGACTTGATCAATAAGTTCTCACGCATACTTTTCCCATGGTATAAGACTAAGGTAATAAAAATTATCTCAGTTTAACCTCTAAATTAGTGATGGGATGTTCGGCTCTTTTCGCTTATTTTGGATGGCTGATCTGGTTTACCCCCTCTGTGAGTAGTTTTTGATGGCACAACCATAGACTGTATATTATACATAAGCTTGTTGGGCGGTTCCTACCATTGCAATCTTGGCAGCTTCATGCCTGCTGTTGCTTCCGGAAAATAAAAAAATAGGTGAAGTGGCGGAGCTGAGAGGGGGGCTGTGAGTGTGGGGCTGATTGTCTATCAAACTCTGAGCTGCCTGTAACTAAAAACTAACTGAGCCAACTCGGATCTAACATGAGCTAACGGGCTAATGAAGGTAGGTGGGTATAAGCTAAGGTGAGCTGTTACCCAGCTAAAAACCATGTTTGTACCACACTCTCCCTCCTTGCTGCGGATATTGGATACATGTTAATCAAAAGGACACGGCCCTAATTATGCCAAATTTCAAGATTAAATAACATCCAAACGGATGAGTTAGAAAAATTTTAACCCCTCACAGTTCTCATGAAGGTAAACTTAACCTATTAATTCTAAAATGGATTTTTGTATCAGGCGTTAAACATGTTTATTTCTGCGGTGAAGTTGGTCTTTTTAACATGGGAATCTATGGGGATTGACAGTTTTGGACCCAGGCCCCAGTGGATGAGGGGTGAACTGCAATTTTTTGCACTTTTGCATAGGCTTCGCATTTCACCGCAGGAGGTTTCCACTTGGATACAAACGGATACAACGCACACACTCATACTCTCCTCACAGCTGTCTGTCTCACTTGCAGTGTAGCGCCATCTATCCCTGGGAGTAAAACTGGGAGTCGGCTCTTCTGACTAACTACAAAACATCGGTTCTCAGAGCCGGCTCTTTCAGTCATGGCACATCACTACTCTAAATGGCAAAATGGCTTCTCTGGCCATAGTCATCTTGTGACGCCTGGGCTGGGTGGGTCACACCAGCTTGGTTGAAAGTTAAAATCCATAGGTTAAAAAGGATCGACTGGAGAGCACCAACACCAAGAGGAGACTAGCAGAGCATTTTAACCAAGTTTATTGATTAAATAGTCCAGAAAGTTTCACAGTAACCAGAACAGTTACAGTCCTTTATCTGCACCTTGTCACTGAAGCGAGGAGAATCAACCAGGTATTCAGGTAGTGGTGCCTCAGCCTGGCTCCACTACACGGCTCCATTGAGGTACTCCTGTAAGGGGATCTGGCAGCAGTATCTGGCTCTCTTAAAGCAACACAATATGTAGAGAATCGGTACTCACATAGCTGGGCTTTATGTGCTATGGTTCTGCCTGCCAGAGATCAGTCCATATGACCTTTTGGTCGATGGCCTACTCTAACCTTGTCCAGGCACCCTGCTGCCTTAGGCCGACAGCATTGCTCTTTGCTGGCCTAAGTAAACTGCGTCTTAAGCTCCTGCCAGATCCAATGGATCTTTGCTGCTCTCTGGTTCATAGTGAAAGGTGTTTTTTTCAGTCATCTTCTCTATGTCCCGAATCTTTCTACAGCTAGATGACAATTGTTGTCATCATCATTTTCAGTTTTCTCCCATCGCTGTTGCCTCTAGCACCGAGTTGGCATCCTTGTGAAGCTGTTACCAGATTGCCGTCTTGCAGGCCAGTGGCCATTCGACTCCAACCTTCTCCAGAGGTCTGTTCTGAGGGATTGGTTGAGGCCCTTGGAGGTTCCTGGCTCTATGGGATGTCTCCAGTCCAGGCTCCTCCTCTGTCTCATCAGGTTGTTGACCTGTGCATTGGTGGGTTTCTGGCTTCTGCAGTTTTTCGCAGCTTTCTGATTCATGTCCTTTATTTTCTAGTTCACACTTCAATTAGGTAATTAAGTATTAACTATATGACAGACCTTTTTACCTTTTTCCAGGTGAGATATTTTTGACTCAAAAGCACCAACAGTGGGTGATATAATAATCATTATGGCCTTAAAGTTGAAAAATGCTCCATCTGTTTAATTTTATTGATAACAAAAATTATGGTAGATCATTTGTTATCAACATTACAGACTTTGGGGTTTGGTGAATTTATTTTTTCAGATAACATGATGTCATTGGCATCAACACAATTCTGAAATACAAGGAATCCATTGACACCAAATATGTCATGAGTGAAAAAAATATGCAAAGTTTAACTGCTTTCATTGCGAGATAAAGTCATATGATTTGCAGTAACAACTTGGATGAATTTGTGATAGTAATCAGTCTGTTTCCCCAACCGACCTTGTGACTCCTAACATGCTACCAACAGAGAACTGCTGCTGCTTTCAGCTCAGACTGTGTTAGCTGATGCTCACTACTCTTCTCTAAGAAATTAAAGACAAACTGCTCTTTGCTTCATTTTCATTCCCTGTTTTTTCTCTCTCTCTTTCCTTTTTCTAGTGTCCAGCCTTCACTTTCTTTAGTAAATACATGACTCTCTCCTCTGGCTGTCTGGCTGTGGCCTGTAACTGATTGAACAGACTGGTGTGGACTAAACCTTTTTACACAATTATTAGAGGGGTGATGGGGTCCTAAAAGGCCATCCATCATTATTGTTGGTGAAGCATTCATTCTCACCCTGCAGTGGGCCCTGGGTAAATGGTACCAATTAAACATTTGATGCCATTGCCAAATACAATCATGATTCTTGCATCAGTAAAGTGATTGTTCAGTATTAAACAATTTGTTCATGACTTGCAGACGACACAGTGAGGAAACAAGTGTGTTCAGTCAGAGGGTTCTTCAGGTCTGCTGGAACATAAATAAGAAGGTTTAGGAAGTCTTTCCTGCAGCAGCCATCACCCTCCAAAGAATAAGAATTTTAAAAAGGAAATCCTTCTAAATCATATTTTAAACAAATAATATATTCTTAATTTAAGTTTCCTTTAAGTTGGAAAAGGGAGGAGACACCAAAGTTAACAGTAGTAGTTGTGTAGGCTGATGGACAATGTTCTGGTTCTTTCTTATTACAAACTTTGTTTTGCTTTTTAAATAACATGACTAATTCAGTTGTGATAAATAGTCAAATATCATCAATTCTAGATTTAACAAATGAAATAAAAAGTGTAAACAGCCGCCTTGATGGCTGCTTCTTCAGCTCCTGTTATTCCATCTACTAAGGCACACTGCGCACCTTCTTGCGCACACAGGGAAAAACAGAACCCCACGTGCTGGTTGTACACGTGTCCGTAGCTACTTCAAGTTGTCGTACATATCTAATATTTACCGGAAGTAGCAATTTAACATTCAAAATAAAACAGTTTTAAGTTTCAGGTTGAAGCTTTCTTCTCTCAGGGAGCAGCTGAGCATAATTTCTGTTCAACAGTTAAAAGGCAATTACTGCACATAAAAAACTAACTTATGCTTACAACATATCACCAGGGAAAATATTTCACTAAAATTTAAATATAAAGTTGTAAAAAAGAAAATAAAAATAAAAAATCAATTCTAAACTATAAAGAATATTGTCACTATAAATTATTGACATGTGGTGAAACGTGTTAGAGGATTCAGCAGCCTGATGGCTTGTGGGTAGAAGCTATCCCTTAATCAGTCTGGATGCTTCTGTACCATCTGCAGGATGGCAGGACGTTGCTGACACAGCTGGGATCAGATCTGCTGGACCTCCCTCCTACCATGCTGTCAATAAAGGTCCTGGGTGACTTTGGTCCTGGTGATACAGATCTGACCATCATTTGTGTTCCATCCTATCTGGAGCTTGGGGACATACAGGTCATGATACAGCTGGACAGAATACTCTGAATACCCCCTGACCTTTGTCAGGGAGTTAGGGCCTTTTTGACATGGCATGCTTGGGCCCGGGTCCGAGCACGTTTGACCACAAATTTTGTCCATGTGAATGCAAACAGGCCGGGCCCGGGCGCGGCACGG
>JBAFTC010000005.1:5023654-5045182 GCA_037177435.1 Melanotaenia nigrans
CCTGATATTAGTAAAACAAAAAAAAAAATGAATACAATGAGCATATTTCATGCTAGCAGCTGTTTAGCTGGCTTTTATGCTCTGGTTAAACTCATTTAAGATAGCAATTTTTAATTTGAAGTTAGTTTGAGGCGACAAACCAGCAGCTAATTTGTGCATTACTGTGAACTACTGGGCTGAAGAGGGGAGCAGAAGTTTGTTTGCAACAAAATAAATTCAATTATAACGACTAAAAGAAAAAGACCTGCAAATGTTTTAGTCGCCATTGTACGAGTAGATGACAAATTCACTCGCACTTTAGTCACAAAATGTGACCATTTGGATGCAGTCTGGAGCCCTGAAATACCTCAATGAAGAAGTTTGTAAGATATTCCCAGAAATGTCTGTAAAAGCTGGCAGTTAAGCCATTCAGGCCTGAAAATGTATAAATTTTTATGCACATCACAGCTTTATTGAGCTCCTCTATAGTAATCTCTTTATCACATTCTTCTCTAAAATCTTCAGAGATTAGTGGGACATATTTGATTTGGTCTTTCGGGAGGTTGCAGTCTTGGGGCGAGAAGGCAGAGCTGTAGACGTTTTGATAAAAGCAGGTGACTTCTTTAGCGATTAATTTTTAGTCTTTACGTTCTGTCATCAATGACAAGGGTTTTCATGCAGTTTTTTGTTGTCTCCTTTTCTCCAGGTCCCAGAAATATCTGGATCTGATGAAAGCACAGCGGGCTTTTCTTTCATACATCTAATTTAAATTGTAGGGTCACAAGGTTATCTCTATTATCATCTGTAAGCGTTAGTAATATATTGAATTCAGCTCTCTAACTATTTTTTCTTTTTCCATGTCATTGAGTTTTTTAAGGTTTTTGTTAAAATATCTAGAATGAGCTTGTCTTTTATATTTCAAGCATTCCCATTTTTTAGTAAAGGATAAGAGATTATCATCTTACAAGATCTTTTTAATTAGCTCTTGTATTTCTTGACAGAATAAATCATGCTTTAAGAGGCTCATTAAATTTCCAACAACCTTTATTCCTCATATTTTCCAGTGAAGGTGTAATAGACAGGGTGATGTTACAGTGGTCGGTAAGAGGAGTTGGAGAAATATTGCAAATTGGTGTATTTTGGAGGATTTCCTCTATTTTAGACCTGCTGGAGGCATCAGGTTTATGCCAGGAGAATTGTTTTTCTCTTCATAAGTCAATTAGCCCAAGGTTGTTCCAGAACTCAGATAGAAAACTATTTGGATGGGGGTCTGTATACTTATTGGGGTGTCTTATCAAAACCTTCATTCCATGTTCCAATCTCCCCCCATTAGGACGTGGTCAGTGGGGAATCTTTGTTTAATTTGTTTGCGTTCTTGTTCTCAATTGGTGAGAAGAACTTTATTTTTGGATATACTGCTGTACACGTAGATATTACCTAGAATCCTTATTGAATCTTTGATAAGTAACACAAAACGAATCCAGTGACTGTCACTGCTTTGTTTAGTTGATACAATCTTTCCTGGAAGATTATTTACAAAGATCGCCACCCCTGCTGATTTAGAAGTCCCATGTGAGTAAATTATTCTGTCTCCGCATTGGTTGGACCAGAATTTTTCATTCTCAGTAACTAAATGTGTTTCCTGAAGATAAACACAATGTGGACTTTGGTTTTTACAATACAAAAACCTTTCTTTTGACATGATCTCTTAGCTCCTTTACATTAAGCGTTAAAAACTTAAGACTTGTTTTAAGAACATAAAAAGAAGGGTAAAAAAAAAGAAAGTAGAAATTTAGGAGTTAGGAAGTGTTAAACACTAAGCTTGTTAACTAGGATGAACTTAAAGCAACCCCTGAGATTTTTTTTAATTACCCTTAACAACATGGAACTTTAACAACCCTACAACAACATTCTTAATTAATCTTATTCTATTTTCCTCATATGTGAGTAAAGAAATATGGTAACATATAAGAGGACAGTGCCATCATTAATGCTATATTTCAAAGTATGAGCAGAAATTTAAAGTATACCCACTCAATGTGGGGGTTTAGGTGGAGAGCTTAAATCCTACCCAAGAAAGACATCACCGAAGGGAGGGAGTTGAGCTTTTGCTCACATGGCTATCTATTACTGCGACATGACCTCTACAGAAGGCCATCTTCCCCTGGGCTCTGTCACTTTTTATTTTCAGCCACAATTCTGTCTTCTTTGATGAAATCTTGAGTAAAATGAAGGCCTTGTTCTTTGCACACCGATGAGTCCTTTGTCATTTTCCAGACTGTGTCCCTGTGGTGTCTGCACGTGAACTGTACGATGACTTGAAAACTCCTTCCTTGTTCCTTCCTTCCCACACGGTGGACTGTATCGATTGCGTCTTCGATATGGTTTGCCCAGTGAGGTACGATCTTTGTAAGAAGACTTTCCATATTTTCTCTGAGCTGTTCGGCATCTTGTTCTCTGAGACCTGATACCCTTTGGTTCCATCTGCGTTTATATCTCTCTGCTTCCAAAAGGCTTTCTTTCAGGTCGTTGTTTTCTTGTTTACAGTGATGATCTCTTGCTAGATGCCTTCCATTTTAGATTTGCAATCAACAATACCAAGTGTAGATTATATTTAAGAAAATTATGGCAACAAAGTGACACTCGGTGTGAAATATTTATAAATGAGTTGAATTTAGCCAGAAAAAGCTATTTGTCTGTAAATATAATTTATTTTAAACTTTTCAATCAACTAATATTTTAAATAGATTCCTTGTAATCATTTTTAATTTCAGTTGGGTGACTAGTAAATTTAATTTGATTTTCTCTACAGAAACATTGAATATTTGTGTTTTTTTCAGAAACTGAGTAAACGCAATTTAAAATTCCCCAACAAATTAAGTAGTTGTAAAATAATCTTTTCTGGATATTTAGTGAATTTTAATGTATTTGTCTGAGCTTTTTAGTGAATTCAGTGTAATTGTGCATAAACACTAAGTAAATTTTATGTAACATGATCAATTAAATCAAGCACTTTTAACTCCCTTTTTGACATTTTGTTGCTAAATGCAACACATTTTTTATGTTCTGTCACATAACATGTGCTCAATTCTTTTATTTAAATTTAGTTCATTTTTTCGATACGTTGTGATCAAAATATTGGAAATTAAAATTACTCAGTTATTTCAAGTGTCACTTTGTTGCCATTTTATTGAGTAACCTCAGTTCATATTTTTATGTGTAAGTAATTAAAAAGATAGTTATACATGCACTACATGTACTGAATGAATGAATGAATGAATGAATATTATCTTCATTTGCTTTGGGATATATCACTTGTGTATGACCTTAACATATTTTGGGGGCGGCATGGCTCAATGGGTAGAGTGGTCGTCCTGTAACCTAAAGGTTGCCGGTTGCCCGTCGAGCTCATGTCGAGGTGTCCCTGAGCAAGACACCGAACCCCTACTTGCTCCTGATGGGTTGTGGTTAGCGCCCTGCATGGCAGCTTCCACCATCAGTGTGTGAATGTGTGTGTGAATGGGTGAATTTGACGTATATGTAAAGCGCTTTGGATAAAAGTGCTATGTAAGTACAGACCATTTAACATATTTAATTGCAGCTTTGCATGGTGTTGAGAGATCACACTTAACTCACACCCACACAATGTTCCTGGTAACATTTCAGTTTCTGCTTCTAACTGAAGAAGGGAGCAGCTAACATTTAAAAATTAATCAAATTTGTTGTATTTAGGGGAAATTTCTAGTCTGCACCATGTATTTGCTTCGCACTTCTACTTCTGTTTTACATAAACAGGAAGCCAGTACCGGGTGGACCAGGCAGCATGTCAGAAGACGCAGAAGATCTGCTCAGCAACTATGATCTTAAGAATAGCAGCTTTTGTCTAGAATAGGCGGACCAAGGACTTTATATTGGGTTCTGAAAAATATAGCCAGAGTTCTGACTGTAGCAGGCAGCAGACTCTGATCTGTATTAGTCGAGGGACAGGTAATCAATAAATTAGTTAACTTGAAAGAGGTTGCCTGTCACCTGTGATCCAGTTAAGAACATGCAGGAGGAAAACCTCGGGTAAAAGACATTATTGTGGAACAGTATCCAGTTAATTAGGAAAGTGGGAAATAAGTACCTATCTTAAATAATATTTTGGCAGGAAGTATACTTGTTTATTTAAAGGTTTTCTCCAACAGTAGCTACATATATTTCTTTAGCTATCTTATCTAAAACCAAGCTAAACAATAAATACATAAATGAAAATCCTAAAGGCTTAAACTTCTGTCCTAATATGTTTCCATGCAAAACATGATAGCTAATAATAAGCTTTTAATGAGGTTTTTATTTCTAAACTTGGAGTCTAGAGAAGTCTTTTAAACAAAGCTTAAAATACATGTGTACTGTCTGCTAACAAATACATAAAGCTGACAGTACTTGTGAAGTGTAGTTAAACTCCAATCCAGCAGGGGGCGCTTTGGAACCACAGTTCTAACATTGAGACGCCGAAGAGCCGTGTGTTGGTGCGTGTGTGTGTGGTGCTGATGCTGTGGAGATGGAGCAGAGGGAGTGGAACCTGCTCGGTTCCATGTCGTTCGGACGGAAAACAACGTTCAGGTAAGACAAATAGACAAAAGACAAATAAACAGTCGCATCAGATGCACAATAACGAACCTGCTGAATGCAGCGAACATAGGCGATGCTGAGGAGAGAAAAGGCTTGCGTGCGTGTTTGTGTATGTGTGAGGCCAAAGGCTTGACGTCAGACCAGGAGAATCTTCGAAAAATACAATCAAGTAATTTAGTTTTATTTAAAATCAAATTCTGTGTACTGTTTCGCTAGAAAAGGCTAATATCGAGGGGGGGAATGACAGCGGGACGACAAAACAGGCCCCACGGTCAATAAAGGTAGTGATGAGGCGTTCAGAGCTGCTGAAAGGGTGGGACTGAAGAGCTTCTCAAGCCTCACCTAGCTGCTACGAAGACAATGTTGGTCATATCTCAGTAAATACAATACATGGGAAATTTTCAAGTCAGATGTGTAAAAATGTTGTTTTCAGTCCTTAATATCTATAATTTATGGCAAAATAATAATGAAAACATTCCTTAGAAAACCTCAATTTAAAAAATGTTGCCTGTGTAAAATGTAAATTAAAACAATATAATGATTTACAACTCATAAATTCACATTTTATTCCCAGTTGAACATAAACATAATAGATGTTGAAACTAAGACATTTTACCATTTCATGGAAAATATTAGCTCATTTTCTATTTAATGGCAGCAACACATAAAAAATAACTATAGAAAAGATGATGTTTAGCATTGTGTAGTAGCTCTTCTTTTAATAACTGTCTGTAAGCATCTGGGAAGTGAGGAGACCAGTTGCTGGAGTTTTAGGAAAATAATGTTGTCCCACCACCATCTAGTCTGATGCAGGATTGTAGCTGTTTAACAGTCCTGGACCTTGTTTGCTGGATTTTTGCTTCCATGATGCTCCAGATGTTGTGTATTGGTGACAGCTCTGGACTGCAGGCAGGTCAGTTCAGCAGCCGGACTCCTGTGAAGCTATGCTGCTTTGATGGATGCAGGATGTGGTTCAGCATTGTCCTACTGAAATCTGCAAGGTCTTCCCTGAAAGAGACGTTGTCTGGATGGGAGCAGATGTTGCTCTAAAACCTCCATGTACTTTTAAGTATTGATGGAGCTTCACAGATGTGGAAGCTGCCCTTGCTATAGACACTAATGCAGCCCCATCCCATCAGAGATGCAGGCTCGTTAACTGTACACTGATAACAAGCTGGAGACTCTCTCTCCTCTTTAGTCTGCAGGACACATCGTCCATGATTTCCAGAATGAATTTCACATTTTAATCCATCTGACTACAGAACAGTTTTCACCTTTGTTTCAGATCATTTTAAATGAGCTTTAGTTTAGAGGGAATGGATGTGCTCACTTTTGACCTCTTCTTTGCATGATAGGAGTTTTAAGCTGCATTTGTGGAGTGCATGGTGTCCACAGACAGTGATTTCTGGAGTGCTCCTTAGTAAAATTTCTCAATTTCAACTTTTAAAACATTGTTTATGTTTTGTTTGGAATAAAATAGGATTTTTATGAGATTTGAAAATCATTGTTTTTTGTTTTTAGTTACATTTTATATAATGTCCCAACCGGTTTTGGGTTTGTATATATATATAATTGTTTATTTTATTATATAGCAGCTAAAAATAGATCCAGTATAATATCCAAGTGTATAAATGTCAGTCTTTGCCAACAGTTGAAAAGACCACTGAGACATAACTTCCTGCAGCCTACATGAAATGTCATCTGCATAAATTTATAGCTATGAAAGTAAAAAAAAAAACAAAAAAAAAAAAACACTCCCTTTCATTTATAGGACTTATAAGGACACACACACATACTCACAAAAATTAAAATCATGTGGTCCCTGCCAGGTCTTAAGTATCTTAAGTATCTATCAACCCATTTTCTATACATTTATTCCAATCCAGGGTCCAGGAGGAGTGGGGGTGGGAGGGGGTTGGTCTATCCCAGCTTCTACTAGGTGGGAGGCAGGGTACACCGTGGACAAGCTGCCAGTCCATCGCAGGCTTGCCAGGTCTGTAAATACTGCCTCACATACAGTGTCAGTGTGTAAAAAACTCTACAACTCTAAAATAAAAACGACATCTTATGATTCATTAGCTTGTAGAACCAACTTAAGCAGCAGTAACATAAAAATACGTTTGTGTTTGATAAGTCTTTCATGTCGTTGTGGAGACATTTTGTTCTACCTTTCTTTATAATGTTCATTGAGATTTTATATATTTGTTTATGCACAGCTCTGACAATTCACTCAATGTGTGTTGAGGTCTGCAGACATTCACGTGCAGAGTTTTCAATGTCAGACAAATGGAATCACGTTTGACTGCAGAATACTTTGGTATACAGAGGGGTTTCTGGTCCACGCAGTGACTACAGGCTGTCCAGCTCCTGTCCTGTGGCTGCAGAAGAAGCATAAATTATCAGCTCTCCACCACCGTGCTCGAGAGTTGGTGTCTAATTTTTTTTTTTTTCCTTGTAATTTCTTACTGAGGCTAAACTCATGACGTTTACTTCGGTTGCTTGATTGTTCTCATAATGTCTAACATTGGTCTGTTGTATAAAAATCTACTAGAATGAATAGATTTGCCACATAATAAGTACGCCACCTTTTTCTTCACCACATTTTCTAATGAGGTGATTTTTCTGCCTGTTTGACTTACGCGCTGGCATAGTTACTAATGAAAGTACACAATATGTAGGCAAGGATTAAAAAGTGAATGTTGCTGTTGTCTGACTGAGCAGCATCAGAGTGAGGAAGAGGAGCTATAGGCATGACGTGGAAATGACTACAATAGAGTGGACGTCTAGAATTTGTTTAGTGGAAAGAAACACAAGTCTGCTGTCTGAAAACGAAGCTGCTCTTAGTGCTTCTACAAGCTCAGTAAACATCGGAGAGGATCAGATAACACTTTATCAATGCTCGTCAAGACATAGAGTATTGGTCCAAGTTAAAAACAGAAAAAAGTGTGAGAGAAAAATACTTATTTGTTTTAAAAGTTTAATGTACTTTATAAAGTAGAAAATGTCTTAATTAAAATTTATACACCTCATGTGTAATTTAATACAAGTCCTCAGTGTGATTTAATCTCACACATAACACTAAAAATAGATTTTACACAATCTAATTTGTTACAAAGAGAGAGATAGGAGAGCACAGACATGCTATTTTTTATCTGGTGGTCATAAAGTGTCGTAAAAAATCACAAATAGAAATCATGAATGCAACTGATAAATATAAAGATTGTGATTTCATGATCACGAGAAAATAAACAGTGCTCTTGGCTCTGAGGTGTTGGAGACATGTCCTGTAGGGTGCTGACTTTCAGCTGAGATCAGCTCAATTAAACAGTTAATGGGCAAAAAGAGCTGAGCTTGATTTAACAGAACTAAACCAGTTAAATTCTGACTGCACTTTGGGACAATATGCTGCAATATGTGGAACACTTCCACGCCAGACACTTTAAATACTTGTTTTGATTTGCACTGTTATTCCATTTTATACCTTTTACTCATTTTTTATATATATATTTATATTTATCTAAAGATATTCTGCCTTTTCATACTTTTTATCTTTGTGTGTTACTGTGTGCCTTTAAGCCGAGAACTTCTGAAACAAAATTTCGTTGTGCCTGCACAATGACAATAAAAGATTCTTGATTCTAAATGTGTTACACCGAACTGTACAAACACACACTGAAAATAGAAAATATTTTAGTCACTCTACATGTATATGCTCATACAGTCCTTAAAACGTTGACTGTAAACTTTAATCCACTGAGCATAACTCTGGTTCTTTAAGTTTGTAACTCTAATGTCTGAGGTGACACTTTAACCTTTGCTCTTTACAAAATGAATCCACTTATTCTTCATAATTCATAAAGAAAAAAATAAAAATAAAAACTCTGAGTCATTTATAAAAAATAAACAAATAAAAAATTTTAGCATCCAGGAAAGATGCATTAACTTTTTTGTATTTATTCTTATAGAATGAGCAGTTTATACAGTATTACTGTGCTTTGGGTGCATATATATGACAGCCGCCCTATTTATGCCACCATTTTACTATAGTGTCTTTGAATGGACAAACAACTCTGCAGGGCTGCCAACTTTTACAAAATCCTTGGAGTGAGATTTGGCAGAATCAACCAAAATTTTGTCGCATACATGGTAGCAAGACATAAGACATGTTTTGACTCATTTTGAGAAGGTTTAATATTAAAGTGTAGGACTCAGGAGTAACAAAATATTAAAAAAGGTATATAAATAGGTTTTCAAAGTACCAACAGAGAATTCTAAATAAAACAGGAACCAATTCAACTACAAAAAAGAAGGGGTAATAAGACAAGACGGAGGGAATTTCACAATATTAAATTTTTTCAAGATCTGTGTGCCTTGTCAGACTGGCTTTTGACCTTTTTGGGGCCTTAATCAAGGTGGTGAGAAAGTACATGAATACAACATGTGGAAAATAAGATAACAAGATTATCTTAACCTGCTTATAGCTGAGCATACAATAGAATAAAAGGTAATGTCAGTGTTACTGAGATCATTTAGTTTGAACCAGCTGCAAATGACTGATTGTAAAGTGAATAATTTCAGCCTCATCTGGACCTGCTGCTGGGTCTGAAACTGAGGACCATGTGGTGCATGATGTTAATCTTTGCCAGTACTGATGTTACAATGTTAAAGTGGTGCTGAAAGGTTCAGTATTTATGATTGTTATGCAATCATAGTCAGACAGTTTTCAGTCAGGCAATTTACCAGTCAGACAGTTGTCAGTAAGGCAGTTCCCAGTCAGAATGTTCCCAGTCACATAGTTTCCTATCAGACAGTTCCCAGTCTGACAGCAGCTTCAATACAAAACATGACTCAGTGACATTTACTAGAGAATCATTTTCAACATAAGCTATTTAAACATATTTGTTGGAGCACATTTCTAACAATCGCTTATAATAATTTATTTCTGTAATTATAAATAAAATGAGTAAAGTCTGACTATATCAATTTTATTATGCTGGATTTTTAAAGCAAACCTCCAAATTCATGTAAAGAATAAGAAATTTCTAATCGGAGCAGTAACAGTTGCATTAACAAAGGGAAGCAGATGGAACATAAGGCTGCTCATTTCATAAACATAGCAGGTCTTTATAATAAAAAAATAATTATCTGAGTAATGGGGGCCCTGGACCCCTGTCTAGCAACGCCCCTGCCCTCACTGTCTCTGTAGGCATAACTTATTGATCACAAAAGTCTTTTTTCAGGCTCATCAGATAGATCCCAAATAAACTCAGCTGTCAGCAATGTGGCTGATATTTATTATTCACATCTGATATAATAACTGCCCTTATTTATTAATGTGTTTGACCAGGACAACGGCCCAAGGGAATGCGCCCCACCGGGAATCCTTCCGAACCTCCGATTAGCCAGTATTGCTCTTGATGCGTATTTCAACGTGAGAAATCGGAGGTTTAGCGTGAGAAGTCACCCAAATGCGTCTCACGGTCTGCGAAAGTTGGCAGCCCTGACTTTGTGTGTGAAGTGAGAGCCCTCTGGGCTTTAAACGCAGTACCAGCTTAGCTGCTGAATTTTGTCTACTGATGGCCACCATCCAGTCACAACTGTGCTCAGCATTTGAAGCCTTGCTATGCGCATCTTTACCACTAGATGCCAGTAATTCTTGTATGCTGTACCTTTAATTCTGAAAAACATAAAGACATTGAATTTAGCTTGTGAAGCTAACACTTTACTGTTAACAGTAAGCTAACAGTCAAACTGAAAGCTTGTTCCAGCTGTCTTTGAGCTTGTGCTTGTTTTTGTTGCCAGAAATGATGAACTGAACTTGTTTTTCTGAATGGAGAGCTCATAAGTTGCAGAGAGAACCCTGAGATTCTATACTGAAAGATGACTGCACCCAGTTACATTGTTTTGGGGTTTGTTTTTGTTGTTGTTTTTTTGTGTGTTTTTGTTCTTTCTAATACATTTTGTGTCCACTAAGCTTCTAGTGTAAACAACACCGAGCTGTTAGCATTGATGAGTATGTTGTTAAGGTGGGGTTGTTCGTGAAATGTTGCATCAGTATATTATCAACAAAATTTGCTGGTGTTTTCATGGTGCACATTGTTACAATTGGTTTGTAATTTTTAGTTTTAGACAACATAATTTTGGTCACAAGCTGGCTATTTTCGAGATGTTAATTATTTCTTAACTGGTACAGCGGGAACACCATCTAGTAATGACGTCACCTGCTGTCGGAGACAAGACAACTGGAATACACCATTAACAGTATGACTGTTAGCGTCCTGTTAGTATACTTACTTTAGTTCATAAACAGATTTACTGTTAGTTTCCCTTTAGCTTGCTTACGTAACAATAATGGTAGCATTTTTTAATCTATTGATCCCAATTGGGAAATTTACGTCTGCATTTTTTCCATCTGTATATTTGTCAGAGAGCAGTGGGCTGCCATGTTTCAACACCCAGGGAGCAGTTGGGGGATAAAGGACCTTGGTCGGGGGCCCACAGAGAAAACAGCAGTGTAACTGTTCTCTATCTTTTAGCTTTCTAATAGTTTTCCAATTAGCTTCATGTTAGCTTACTTAACAGTTAATCTGTTATTTTTCTGTTAGCTTTCTTACTATTAGCTTCTTAGCTTAACAGTGAAACACTTCCCCTTAACTGTCTTACAGTTTTACTGTATCTTGGAGGTTTGTTTATTGATAATTTAACACATGGCAGATTATTGTGTTAGAGCTGCTACTGCTAGAGTTTTAACCAGTCTGATTCTGTCTCCTGACTGGGATTTTGTCGTGTCAGGGTTTCAGTTTTTTCTTGAACAGCATTAGTAGACAGCTATAAAACGAGGTAGACAGTGTTAAGAGGGGTTTAATTGTGAAAGGGTGTACCGGATGTTGTGGCTGTGGTTGCTGACGGTGGTTTGACGCTGGTGGAGGCAGCGCTGCAGTGCGGACAAACAGGCTGGGGCCGGAATTTCTTACACCCACAGACCGCTCCTGTTAACCGAACTGGGTCTGCTTCAACCGGGTCTCTGTATCCAGCTTGTCGTGAGTTTGATACCTGAATCCCGTCCATTAGGGGGGAGGGTGGACCAGTCCGCATCCATCTCTCCCTCCTTCCTTCCCTCCCTCCCTCCCTCCTCCTCCTCCTCCTGCTTAACTGCAGCATCGGGAAACTGGAGGAGGACCTGTACCAGGACAGCAGCAGGGTTGTAATGAGCGCTCCAAACCACCATTCAAGTTTTTCTTTCTTTCTTACTGGACCGGGTCTTGCAGCGGGTCTGCTTTGCACGGAACTCCTAATTTGAGGACCGACCCGATCTGGATTGATAGCTAATCGGGGACTGTCTGAGGAGAAATAAATGGTGATTTAGTCCTGTGGGAGTCTGAGGCCCAAACCACGGCCCCCCTTCAGAGGAACAGTGGGTTTTCTGGACCAGAACGTTTTGTGCCGAAGTAAAATCCCAGATGAAGATTCCCAAAAGGCGGAAAAGGAGCGGACGGTGCGCCAGGTAGGCCTGATCCGGACTGGCTCTGTCTCGGGTATTAAGTGAAAGCATGAAGTGGGTGTGTGTGTCCTGCAGCAATGCGTGTCATGGATGTTTATTTATTAATCAGTGTTTTAAAATACTTTATTAGACTGATGCCTCATGTTCTTGCAGGTACAAGGTGTTGATTGTGTAACTAATGATTTTTAATTGATAACGCGGGTCAGTCCAGGCCAGATTTATTGATTAGCAGGACGCGATTATGCGCATGCGCACGGAGAACCCATGACTGTGCACTGCAGAGAGGAAAGATTCAATAAGAGTGATGCAGAGGATGGCAAAAAGATGGGGATGGTGGGGGTTTAAACGTGCACGAGAGCGGAAGTCAATGTTACAGAAGCACTTTCCTCTGCTCAGTTACTTTTATTATCAGTTGTCCAATTAGACCAGTAATAATAATAATAAATTAAGTTTCCTTTTTTTTATTTATTTATTAAACTGTGATCATTTGTCACAACATAGTCATTTGCTTGTACCTTACATCAATAAACATTTGGATTTTATTAAATCATTTATCACTGTAGAAGTACATTAATCTTATGAATTTTGAGGTCTGATGAGTAGAGCAATTATTGTACCAAAACACTGCTGCTAGAGTTTTAACCAGGACTATGGATCTAAACACATCACACCAGTTTTGAAATCTTTACACTGGCTTCCAGTCAGTCACAGAATAGATTTTAAAATGCTTCTGATCGTTTACTAATCCTAGAACGGTTTATGCCCAGATCAGTGATATGTCCAGAGAATATAAACAAAGCAGAGCTCTTAGATCCAAAGACTCTGGTCAGCTTGTCCAGACCAGAGTCCAGAATAAATATGGAGAACAAACTGCCAGAGGAGATTAAACTTTCACCAAATATAGGCATCTTCAAATGCAGGTTAAAACTTTTTTTTCATGCACCTATGCATGAAATACTAACTTTTATCTTACCTTGCTTTTAATCATTTTAATTTCATCGATGATTTTATTGTGGTTTTTGCTATTATTGCTGCCTTTTACTAGTTCTGAAAGCTTTCTTTGCACCATCTGTAATGCTTTTAATGTTTTATGTAAAGCACTTTGAATTGTCCTCAACTTGAAATGTACCATACAGATAAACTTGCCTTGCTTAAATAAAATCTAATATTATAGACAGAAATGTACTGTTATGTAATAAACAGAATATATTTATAATACTTACTTCATTTTTATCTTAATTTAATTATTAATATAATGTATTTCTAGGTTGGTTTTTCAAGTGTCTTCCACAGTTATTCTTCATTTGGGGATCTAACTAGTCAGTTTCGAAAAAAATAAAAATAGAAAACGCATTATTTGTGATTTGGATTGATAATGAAATAATTTATTTCTTAGATTACATAAAAAATACATAATATGCTTCTTTATAAAGATAAAAAGGTAAGACAGTATAATTACGGCGTGTTCTTTGTCATGTGTTCCACACAAATATGATGTTTCTGAAGTTGCTTCCACTGTGAAATTAAATGTGTAACTTTGTCTCCCCATGAATGATCATGTTCATATTCTGCTTCTGGTTCTGTTCAGAGAAACACTGATGTCTGATCAGTGCGTATCCAGGTCGCAAATCTCTGCTGTTGTTATTCTGTTTTCCATTTGATGTCAGATTCACCAAATAATTGTGAGTTTAGTTTAAAAGAAAGATTTCTGAGTATGCAAATGTTCTTCAGAGTTGTGTGGTATTTGCCTCGTTCCTGAACAAAGGCAAGAGTTTGGATAAATCATAGAAATTTAAAAAGACCTGAAATAAAAGCATCACCATCCCTGAGCTGAGACAGAAGATGTAAATATATTCCCTCATTAGGACGCAAAAATATTCTCAAAATTTTCTTTCTTTCTTTCTTTCTTTCTGCTTTTTATTTTGAATATGTGAAAACTGAAAAGAAACAAAAACAAGACAAAAACAAAACATGAATAAATACATAACTAAATGAAAACAATACAACGAACAATAACATACAAGCCCAGCATGTCTGTAACAGAGTAGAAGCATCACACCTACCCCAGCTTCTCTAATCTGAGACTCTATTCTTCTTAAATTAAAATACCTTTTATAATAAAAGAACATCAGGTGACACCTGTACAGATAATGGGACTGATTACTGTTTTATGACCAAACAATTTCTAAATTTACCTTAATGGGACACCTATTCAGCTGGCCTTTATATTGAGCTGTGCTGTCCAGTTGGCAGCCAGCGCTCTTTGTTGTGCAGTTGGGTAGCTGGTGCTTGATCAAGAACCTCATCCACCACTTTCCAACACAGGGCTACCCCTGTCACACCAGTTTTGGGGGACATAGACAATTCCTCTACTTCTGAATGTTGCCAGCTATCCTTCTGTTGTGGCAACTGATGCACTGGCTGCACCAAGAGTAAACAGCAACAGGAAGCATCATTCTGTAGCGATGGGTTATCGTTCAATTCTTTAAAAAATGTTTGATAGAAAAGCTTGAAAAAGTGCGTGTGCATGGGTTAAAGTACTGGAGTTAAATTAGGAAGACAATATAAATTAGCTTTCAGATAAATTAGCTTGTTGCCTCACACATAATGCAAATATAGTAGTACGTAAAGGATAATATATCCTTTACAATAACAATAATAGTTGTTATATTTGGAAGCAAATCTGTAGTTTAGGTCAGTTTCGGGATAGTTGACCACTTAATTAATGGATCATGGTGAGCAGTTCCTCCAGATGGATGTAAAGAACGTGCACACAAATAATAGTCGTTAAACCGTTTAGGCCTGTGTCCATTCTTTAGACCTCTTGTTAATAATTGCATACCCATAATGAAATAAGTATATCATTGCAACCACAAGGTCTGCTTGAATACTTTTGGAGTCATAGTAAAGGGAATACTTATGAGCTTTGTTGTGTGTAAATATCAGTAAGTGTCACTAATTATATTCAATATAAGATAACCATGAAGCTTATCAGTATAGTGCCCTGAGATTATTTTGCCAAATAAAGTAGTTGACCAGTATTTACCTGGAAGAGATGCTGAGAAGTAGAGAGTGCAATATGCTAAAAGATTTGAGTGCAAAACCTCAGACAGAAAAGTCAGATGTTTGTGCCATCAGCAGTTAATCTGCAGATTCGGTCCTTTACCACAAAGTTTAGCCATCAGGGTTTACTAAAAGTGTTTTGGTGAATCTGGTATCACATGGAAATGTTAACTGAATCGTTTATTTTTGTTGTTAGATAATTGCTGTACTGTGAACTGTATTTGCCGTGTGAGCATCTGAAGGTATAAACATGGTGTTTGAAGTCCTGTCCCTCCATGCCCCGTGCCCCTTCGTGATGTCAGGACAGACGACTGCGGTGGTCAGTCATCGCTGTCCTCCTACTCCGACGCTGCTGGTTAACTGTGCCCTCTGTTTTGGCTTGTAGGCTAACACAGGAACAGGAAGGGTTTTGTCCCGCTCAGGATTTGTTGTAAGCCGTCAGGTTTTCCAGGAGCTCAGAACTATGGTGAGCTCTGACTGACTTCATCAGATCAAAAAACTGGAATGATGCAAACCCAGCTACTGGCAGAGCACCCCTTCCCCTCCCACCCGGTAATAGATTAGTAGATTTGTAGATGAAGAAGTGAAGACGAAGGTGAGACTGAGGTTTGCTAGTAGAGGAGGTGTCTGTCAGGATGTTTCACTCTGACCTGCTGCTGCTGAGACCTGGTCACAAACCAGAATGCTTTTTTGCTGGACCACAGAGTACCCCACATCTTTCCATCTTCTAATTCTTGTATTAACATTGTAGATGTTTTCCTGCTCCAACACATCTGATTCAGATGAACGCACCTCATCAACAAGTTTTTAATTTCAACCAGGTGCGCTAAAGCAGGGAACATCTCAAACTTGAGAAACACGACCGAATGATATCAGAAGTGGCAAAACTATGCAAGAATATGATAGTACGGATGGGGCTCAATGATATATGATTGAACTGAAATCAGTGCAGTCCAATGCAGGAATTTACAACATGAAACAATGCAAACTTCTGCTACAACATCCATATGCCTGCACTATACCTGTGTACAACAGCAGAAAAGATGCCATCATTTCCTGTAACACCTAACGGGAATGGACACGTAATTAAAATATACTGTTTTCAATTTAATAAATAACTTACATTTAATATTTTTAATATTTTACTAAACAGCAATAGCCCTTTTCGTCTGGCTGTGTGGTCCTGCAGTCTGCAGTCATCCGGGTCTCAGCAGTGTGCTGAGGTCTGCCCCAGGTATCGCTACATCTCCAGTGTTACAGGGTGCTGGTTTCTGCAGATCTGTTGATGATGATGATGATGATGATGGTGCCGCTGTCAAACCGAGCTGTACCACTGAAGATGCAGAGAAGCCTCCTGCCTTACTCCGCAGTCCGTCTGGTCCTCCATCAGAGCTGGGCTGACTGGAAATACAGTGGACACTCCATGATTATATGCAGTCTGCCTGAGCTCTGCATGCACTGATGACAGCCCGTGGCATTGCATGCAGAACAAGCATGGTTTGGGGGACTGACATGCATCACTTTGAATTTAAGATCTCCCCCTCCACAAATTCACTGAAATCTAATAACCATTCATGGCACAAGTGTTGTATGAGAGTAAAACTTGGAGTTCAGCTCAAGTTTTTCTGATCAGAGAACATAAAAGTGGTGAGCTCAGTGAGATGCAGACCAGCTGATCCTAGTGTCTCAGTCTGTTACAGGTCAGCTAGTGTTCATGGGAAGTGTTTATGCTCGTCCAGTTTAGTATTGTTTGTAGGAGTACACTAGTTTCTAACAGTTTCCATTATTTCTGAGTGGAGTCATCAAGTTTGGAACAACTATCACATGGTTATTCACCAAACATGTACCTTCTCCAGGGCTGCAGTTGCCCTGAAGTTGTTTTCTCAGGCTTAGCTCACTCCCAGGCTGTTCGGTCCCAACAATCTCCTCCAACTCTCATGAAACTCTTTCTAACCTACAACTGAAATTCATCCTGCTTATTGTCATAAAAACCCCTCAATCTAACCACTTGTTAATGGAGGTTGATGGGAGCTGTAATGGACTGCGGAGTGTACACTCCTGCACCTGCCGAGCTAAATTCAAGTGACTGAATTCAACTTCATGGCTCGTTTCTTTGACAAAACAAAGCCATTGGTTCCAAATAACAAAGTTATTTGTTACTGCTTCGTCAACAGATGGATTTTTTTTATATGTTTCCCTTTTTATGGAAAAGCTCCCATCACAAACAAACAAGTAAACATGCATAAATTTAAACACTTTCAGTGTTTTCCAGTTTTGTATGGGATACACTACCAAGAAAGCATTGAAGTTTAATTTTCAGTCCTTATTGGGGTTAGTTATTCTCTATATGTACTCTGCTGAGTTGCATCTTAAAAATAAGGAGTACAAAAACGGCCGGAAACACAGGGATACTGTAAGGCTGGTTATATGGAAGTAAATAAAAAATAAAAGTTATGATCATTTGGACAGGTTTGCTGTGGTTTGTTTCCTTGCTGTTTGCTCAAGGTGACTTTTCCTGATCAATACAGCTCATAAGCTACTAAATATTATATATATTTTAATTTGATTTAATATGTTTTAACTTGTATTTTTCAATCACTAAGTGTGTAAATAAGTTTTTTGTTGTTTTTTGCACACATCCAGTCTTCTTGTATCCCTCTTGCTTCCAGTCTTTATGCTATGCTAATAGGCTAAAGATGGGACTGACTCAGCAAGAAAGTGAAGAAGTACAATACTGCATATTCCTTAGTTAAATATGGGATCATGTTGGGATGTGACCATGTGCTATGCTCAATGATGTTAGTTCTGATCTCCAAAGATTCGCTCGAGTTGATGGCTGCCGGGCCGTTGCAGCAAATCAGCCTGCAGCTGCAGTCAGGATGATGGCAGAGCGTCCATCTGCTTCCTCTGCAGATATGATATTTGCTCCAGTTACTGCAAATACCATCACACACCCTCCCCCCCACCTTAACGCCAACTGCAACCCTCCTTACCAGCCTGTAGCCTGATCTAGCTGAAGAATGGCTTCTAATGGCAGTCAGCCATATTTAATGCCTGTTGTTTTACTGGACTGCTCTGACTACCCCAGCTCAGGGCTGTGGTTAGACTCAGAGTCTCCCAGTACCAAGACGATGAACTGCTCTGTCCTGCTTGTCTGTCCTTCCTTTTCTTGTATCCCTTCCTCACCTCATTCCCCCCTCCTCACAGATAAATGGCTCTTTTAAGCTGGGAGCTGCTCGTGTTCTGTCTGGCTGGCAGATGCAGTGCCTAGTCCCCGGCCTCCAGGACAACGCCAACATGAATGGGACGTCCGAGCAGGCCGACATCCTGCCGCCAAACTGCATGGTCAAAGACCGATGGAAAGTGGTGAGTTAGGATCCATCCCCAGCTCTTCATTCAGTCTGCACGTCCTGCACTTAAACTACATAATTCTTTTCCTTCTTCATTAAACAAGTTATTAATTATTTATTATAAAAAAATTTATTCTATTATTTTATTCAATTTGATTTTAAAGGGTAAACAGTCTGATTACATTTGTTTATGTAAAAAAATGAATTATCTGTTTAAATCTGCACTGATTTGCCAATAGACAACAGGTAGAAAAATACATTTCTGTGCATGAATTTATGAGCTTTTCTTCCACTGCTCTAACAGGAGACGTGCTGTGGGAGAAAAATGAAGCAACATCTAAAAGTTTGTTCAGGAAGAAGAGAAAAAGCTCTGATATTAATGATGACAAACACAAATCTAAGGATGGCCACGGGAAATCTCAGCTGTTGAGTCATCCTGGAAGATGTGCTCAGCAGTTAAAGAGCTAACACATATAAACCCACCGCTGTGGTCCTTACATTTCTGTTTGCTTCCTGAAATAAGAGGTTATATAAGCAGCTCCTGTCTCAGCCAATCAGATTGCAGCGTGTAGCTTGCAGGCTGTTTGCACGTCATCGATCATTCTAGTGTCTCTACTGAACCAGTAAAATCCAATGCATCATAAAGTAAACACAGAAACTGAAGGCAAAAGAAAGATGAAATTAGATGAGTGAAAGAAAGAGAAGCAGAAAAAAGAGTGATGCATTATAGATTTTTAACATTGTTAAATGATGACATCGGTTCTAGACTGGGTGAATGACAGAACAAGATAAATGAATAAAAATGCCAGTATTAACCTTGCATACATAAAAAGCCTTCACGTAGTAAATGGCTTGATTAAATGGATCAAATTCTCTTGCTTTTACAACAAATCGTTGCTTTCAGCTGAGAAACGAGGAATGTGGATGGAAACAGATTTTTAGAGGTTTTTTTGGTGTTGGAGGGTCTTGGAGATAAAAACAGTTCTCTCTGACTCTGTTTTGTGACCTAGCTGAAGAAGATTGGTGGTGGCGGGTTTGGGGAGATCTATGAGGCCTTGGACCTGCTGACGCGGGAGAACGTGGCGCTGAAGGTGGAGTCGGCCCAGCAGCCCAAGCAAGTGCTAAAGATGGAGGTGGCAGTACTGAAGAAGCTGCAGGGTGAGCTCCTGTTTGTTTCACACAGCTGAGCTGGATTCATGGTGATCATGAAAAAAACACGTATTCAGTTCTGTATATATTGAATTTAATGCTTAGATGAACAGTCGTGATTATTGTGTAACAGCATTATGTCAGTGATTGTGTCACATGCTCGTACCGTGCACGGATGGTTGATTTGGTGATGCTTGAAGTAGCTTTAACTCGGTCACAGCAGCGTTCCCAGCCGCTGTCCGACAGCATCTGACTGATCAACCGCTCACAGTTCGGCAGTCTCTCCTCCACCTCCTCAGACTCAAAACATTTTCTCCTGAAGCTTCCGTCGAATCTGAGTTAATAATTTAAATCCAAGACAAGGTTTTTATTTTAGTAAGCACAGCGCTTGCCATCACGCTTCGTTAATGACGACGGTGGAATATGCAGATTTAATATGAGTAACCATCTAAATGTCTCTGAATCGAACCATTTTGATTGTTGAAATAAATCAGAATCCTGCCATTTTTATTCTAATGAAACATTATTAATCACAATTCTCATTAAATTTGAACAGTCTGACAGAAATTAATGAGGCCATCATGAACTTTAACCCATTAAGGCCCAACCCATAAAAAATGCTAAGAAAAGTCCAATTTTTTCAATATGAGGTCTTTTTTTGGCCCTTTAACAAAATGTAACAAAAAAATTTACATTTTTATGGGAGGGATATATATCATTTATTACAATGTGATATTTTAAAATAATATAATGTGGTTTTCTGCTTCTGTGTATCTATTAGAGGACAGAAGACAAATATCAGATTGTGTTCAACAGGATTTTAAACAAAGTTTATACCATAAATTGAAGCAAAATGTCTCAGAAACTGTATGTGACAAATATGTCACATCGTGCTCTCGTAGGTTAATTTATTACAATTTTTTTCCTTATTCATGAACTTGAAAATTATTGCAACGATATATACACTTTAAATATTTTAGTGAAACTGTTGTAAAAGACAAATTCATCACATTTACTTTCAAACAGGAAATGTGAGTTTGTTTCCTATCTGAGCCAATATTCTACATTTTGTTTTTACCTTTGCTTTGTTTTCAGTCACTCATTACTTCACCGTTTAACTGACGTTTAAAGAACAATGAACAAAGATCAAGTGGTTTGTAATTAGGAATTACAATCTTGTTGGTTAGGACGAAGGGGGCATCGTTATGTCTTTGCTGTGAGCTGTAAATGTTAAATGGTCCGTATTTATATAGTGCTTTACTGTACCTGGAATGATACCCAAAGCGCTTTACATTATACGTCACATTCACCCATTCACACACACTTTCACACACTGATGGTGGAAGCTGCCATGCAAGGCGCTAACCACGACCCATCAGGAGCAATTTGGGGTACGTTGTCTTGCTCAGGGACACCTCGACATGAGCTCGACAGGCTAAGGATCGGACTGGGAACCCTCAGGCTACAAGACGACCGCTCGAAAATTTTGCTAAATTTTCTGTGAACTGAATTATTGATGACAGAACTAATCGCTGCAGCTCTAATAAAACATCTGACAGCAAGTGAGACTCAGTAAAAGTAAACAGAACTGCTTGGAAGATGGGGCTGCAGTACATCTGCATCTACAGAAAAATTGACATACACACTATGAAACAAATAGATATCATCCTTTCCTCTTAGTGGAGACCAGCCAGCTTTATTAGCTTAACTTTATTAGCTTAGCTTAACTTTAGTAGCTTAGCTTAACTTTATTAGCTTAGCTTAACTTTATTAGCTTAGCTTAACTTTATTAGCGTAGCTTAACTTTATTAGCTTAGCTTAACTTTATTAGCGTAGCTTAACTTTATTAGCTTAGCTTAACTTTATTAGCGT
>JBAFTC010000005.1:5045226-5056764 GCA_037177435.1 Melanotaenia nigrans
CCCTGTCCTTGTTTTTGGAAATTAAACCTTTTACCTGCACCAGTTCTGCCTCCTGCCTGCGTTTGGGTCCTCACCTCCGCCGCCATACATGACAAGAAACTAGTTAAAACATGTATGTATCGCGTTGTTTAGATATTTTACCCTTTAGCCAAGTTAAAGCATCTTAATCATACATTATGAATCATGTGTGTTCCCATGTGATAGGGATAAATAATATCCAGTATTTACCTTCTATTTTCTACGTTTTAGTTCTCAAACTACCCTCTGAACCTTAGTCTTTAGCTGCTTCATGTTCAATTATCTTCGTTATGTTTCTGTTTGGAACTTTCTGTTGTTCAGATGCTGTTTTTGACTTGTGACACAGTAACCTTCATTTTAAGTAAAAGTGCTCAGTTAAACAAGAAAAAAAGATTACTTAGTGGAAATACAGTTGAGTAGAATGATTTTAAGACAGCTTTTTAAAAGGAAAAATCTATTAAATTGTATAAGGTCAGCATAAACAGAACTGGACATGACCACTGTTTTCTGTTTTCTTTAGGTAAAAACCACGTCTGTAAGTTTATTGGCTGTGGAAGAAATGATAAGTTCAACTACGTAGTCATGCAGCTTCAGGTGAGTCACAGAAAAAAGAGTTTTTAAATGAATATAAACACTTGGAAAGACACATTAAATAAATGACTTCTTTAGCATTCATTATATTAGCCTCTTGCGACGTTTTGCTGTGAGAATATGGTAAAGACTCATGAAAAATGCTTCACATTTGTCCTTTTTGCCAGAAGATTGAAACCACAGGGACAGGTTTCATCTCCTCAGGAAGAACTGGGGTTGAACAGTAGCTGGAAGTTGTGTGATTAACAGCATTTGCATGGTGGTGAACTTGTACCCCACTTGTGTGAATCAGCTATCAAAACAGCTGCTTTAACACTAACATAAACTCACATATAAGAAGAAATAACATCTAATATATCATTACTTTTGAGAACACATATTAATATCAGTAAAATGGTAGTAAAGTTGTGAAGGATGTAGCATGCTTCAGTTTAGAAGGCGGCAGTATTGCAACTATTAGCTGCTGGTCAACTAACAAAGAAGAAAAAGACAAAGAAAATAAGAGGTACAACACATGAATGGAAACAAGCCCCTAACCTCTGTTCTGACACACTCAACTAAATTTAGCCAGAAGGTTGTAAAGTGCTGCTTTAATCATTCTCTCAACTTTATTAGTTAAATCCAACACCGTGGTTAAAGCCAACTGTGTGTTGACCTGTTATGGTGGCCGCAACATCTGACCACAGTTGCTGGCTCTTATTGAGATTTACATCAGGCCACATGGGAGCCCAATACCAATGCAGCCTCCCACTCTGGGCCTCGCTTCTCCTTAAAGACATTTCCACCCAGCCTTGCTGGGCAGACCAGTTACTGGCGCTAATATAACCCAGAACAGGTCTCCTATATAAAGATTGTGTAGTGGAGTTCCAATAAGACCTGCCCCTCAGCGATTGGTTCTAGATTCATCCAATCACAACCAGCAGCAGTTTGCTTCGCATTCATTTATGGAACTCTTTGGATGGGAAAATTAAAGTTTTTTTAGACAAAACTTTATTTGGGGATTTGTCTGCTGATGCCAGGCTAATATTTTGTTGTAAATAAACATTTAGTTGAAACTCTTTGTTGGAAAAATACATAAAGACTTTCATTACGTTAGAATGTAAATGACTATTTTTCCAGCTCATACCAAGATGGAAAGGAATTCCATTCACATCACTAAAACATCACCATAAAATTCTGGTGATGTTTGCATCAGTTTCACATGTGATGATTTAACGGGGGACTTCTTGCCCATGTGATGCCATGTAGAGCACGCCTGAGTAAAATGTTAGTACGGGCCATAACATGGTGGAAACATGTGGGAAAACCTCATGTGTCATAGCATGTTTTACATGTGTTATTCATATTATCACATAAAATAAGTGTCAACATTTTCAGTAACTATGGGAATGTGACACCTGAAAGAAGATTAATTAGTTTCCTTGTGTTTCACATGGAATTGTACGTGGGTTTAGTGTAAGATAACATAAGATTCACATGTAATCCCATAGATTTCCTACAGGTGTTGGTTCTTTGTGTTTCACATGTGATTACATATGTTTCACATCTTATGACAATGAAAATATTGCAAAACCACATTTCTTTTATGGAAACTATGTTTCCCCTTGTTCCATATATGTGTTATTTTTAACATCTAAAGAACATGTGCACATTTGATCACAGGGTCGTAACCTGGCGGACCTTCGGCGGAGTCAGCCCAGAGGAACCTTCACCATGAGCACCACTCTGAGACTCGGCAAGCAGATCCTGGAGTCCATCGAAGCCATCCACTCAGTGGGTTTCCTGCACCGCGACATAAAACCGGTACAATGAAAAAGAAAACGTCTTTAACCCTGTCTTCCTGTGTGGTGTTTCTAAATGGAGAGCGTTGTTGGATGATCTGATTTATACCCGGTCTGAGGTGACATTGCCACCTTAAAAACTTTGTTCTGATTAATTATGTGTGGATAGTTTCTTTTTCTGATAAATTTGCATCAACAAATGCAAATGAACATAATTTCCAATCACCTGTGGTCTGCAGCTCCGACTAATTTATACATCTTGTCATGCAAGTCTAAAGTTGTTCATGATTAGCTCAAATTACTTTAACATCAACTGGACTGTTAAGCATCTATCTCATGTTTTATTAGGGGTTGGGTTTGGAAGAGTGCTCTGAATGTTTAATGATGACATCTCATGTTTTTATTGCTATTCAACAAATTACAGTTGTTAAACTTTTACGAGTTTTTGTGACTGTAAAATGCTGTACTTAGATATTAAGATGAAAATTTGGGATTTCTCATTTTCTTTTTATTTAAAACTGGAAAGCAAACTGAAATGAATGTTTTTGAAAGCTGTGTGAAACATCGTCATCCTGTTTCTCCATTATGCTTGACGACGTCTGCATCAAAGTTTCCAATAAAGTTTCATAGTTTTGGAGTTTTAGACATCTGCTGTGTTGTAAACAGCTAAATGAGCTGATAGCGGTCAGAAGAGAAGATCATAAGAAGAGGATTTTAGAGCATTGTGCTGAATTTATTTGCATAATAACAAGAGGATCTGGAACAAAAGCTGGAGGGCAGGCACTGATTAGTGTGAAGGATCAGGAAGGTCAGATTGGAACTGAAGAGCCTGCAGACTGTCTGCTCTGCCTCCGCATGGTGTGTTCATGATGCTCATCAGGCTCTCGGTCTGGATCAGGGCTGCTGGTTATTAAAGTGCTAAAAGACTGAAGTCGTAGCTCAAGCTCCGAAGACGCATTAGAAAGTGTAAAGTAATCCAGAATTTAAATTCTGCTCATCTCAGTCATGTTTTATTTGTTTGGCTGCAAAAAAACCAAACAATTTATCAAATTATAGAAGCTTTTACTCTTTTTTATTAGATTGTTTGAACTCGTAGGACAGTAAACATAGCAGTAGAAATGCAGATAAATTAAATTATAAAGAGGCAGGAAAATTCTTTATTTTTTTGTGACCTGACGAGTCTCTGTGCTTTGTTCCTCCAGTCAAACTTTGCAATGGGTCGGCTTCCCTCCACCTACAGGAAGTGCTACATGCTGGACTTCGGTCTGGCGCGTCAGTACACCAACACCACGGGAGAGGTCCGACCGGTAAGACACTATACGCCTGTTACTCTGAACCAGACTGCAGGCTGAAAAACAACACCGGGAATTAATCTGTGACACTGGAAACATCACACCACTCACAACACTCTAGAAATAATAAGTCCAACTTCCCTTCCTGCCACAAGAACTATCACATTGAATGTTGGGGGAAATTATTATAAACTTATTGAACTCCAAAGTATCTGATTACACAATATGTAAGCTATGTCAAATCTAAATATTTTATCAGCATTAGAGACAGTTGAACTTTTTATTTATCCATTAAGGGGAATGTCTAGCTGTTTATTGTTATTACAATGAATAATATAATGAATTATTAGCCGACCTTTTTTAATATCACATTGTTTAATGTTCTATTTTAAAAGCTCTGACATTAATAAGTGATTATTTCCTAAGTAGAAAACTAAGTAAAAAAAACAGATTAACTTAAACCATTTACACATTCTGTTAACCATGTGTGTAATGTCAAAGATCACGGCAGCAGGAGTAGAGGAAGTAGGACCCAAACGTAGGACTGTGGTAGGAGGCTAGCAGGCGACCTGAAGGTTAACTGCCCAGGAACAGAGGAAAGACAGCTGGTTACAAAGCATAACTAGAACCATCAGGGACGGACACGATGCACAAACACAACACAATGAACTGGTAAAGGACAAAGAAAACCAGGGCCCTCATTTATCAGCCGTTCGTAGAAACTGTCCTAAATACAAAAAAAATGGGATTTTTTTAAAGATGTGGAGGCCAGTCGAATGCACGCCTCAAGTAATCAGCTGCTGATAAATCCTACATGTTCTAAATCACTGGCTGGCCATGGTGATTCAGAAACGCCCTCATTTAACCATAAATAGACCACACATCCCTCTAAAGTCACAGATTAATCACCCTGTTTCTCCTCGGAGTGATGGAGAGAAACAAAGACTGAATTTCTGCTGCGTTTGAAGCTAAAACGTCTGTTTCCTTCACTCATTCAGGTTCAGTTAACATTTGATTTAATATTCATCATTTAAAATACATCTGAAGCTCACTTCCAAAAGTTTAAGTTAAAGAAAAGATGTAATTTAACAATCTTCTGAAACAACATACAGCATGAAAAAATAGTTAAACTAACAGAATGAATACACGCTGCAGAGGAATGAGTGCAGGAAATGATTTGGTATCAAGGGTCAATTTTTTTAGAAGCGAAAATTTGTTAAATTCTCTGAAATCAAGCTAAAAAAAGGAGAACAAAACTTCAAGAAAAATATTTTAAAAAGTGTTGCAACACCCAGACGAGACATGTCTGCAGCTGGAGGACAGAAACCAACAGAACCTCCACCTGGATGTTGTATTTTTATCCTGCCAAGCGCTTCGGTTAACCTCGCTGGTTGTAAATGCTCAGTAGAGCTGAAGGAGACATGATTTGATGTGTGTTCTCACACACATCTGTGCATAAGAATGATAAATAAACGAGGGCCCTGGAGCTTTAATACTGAGGGACTAATTACAAACAAGAAGCAGGTGTGACAATCAATGACAGGCAGGAAGTCAATATACAAAAGGATAAACTCCACAAAATAAAACAGGAAATGACAAAGAGGACTCAAAGACAAAACCAGAAACTAAAAAACAGAATACAACAGAAAATCAAGAAACTAAACCAAAATGTCGTAGGTCCTGTTAGGCATCAGAATCACCCAGTATTGTAATTTCTTCATTTTTCCAACGTGTTTTTTAAACTCATCAAACAGCTCAGCTTTTCCTCTGTAGCAGTTTCTGGCTCAGTTTCCTTTAAGCTGCATAAGGGGCGAAGAAAATCACAAGCTGGCAAATAGGAGTGTTTGCTGCACTGCAGCACATTATCACGTCGTTGTGATGTGTGTCGATTAGATGCCTTACGTCCCGTTTTAATCAATTCAATCAATAACGAGTCTCAGGGATTGATCAGATAGTTTAAAACAAAAACGCGGATGCCTAATATCAGAAATTCAGAAATCAGAAAAGAGTAAAGAGCTTTCATATGTCTGGATCCAGATGCTTGCTTTGATGAGCCGTGAGGTCTGCTGGAGTCTGATCGAACCAAACCCATCTCTTTCCTGTTTCCCCTCACATTTATTTCCTGTCTCTGTCAGACTGAACTCTCAGCTATTTTTAGACCAGTCAGTACTTGAGTTGCTTCCATTTACTTTACCCTCCTCTTCCTCACATCCTCCTCTTTATTTCATTTTCTCCTCTCCGCATTTTCATCCACTTTCTCCCCTCCCCCTTCCTCCCTCATCCCCCCTCTCCTCCTGCAGCGTTGTTTCTATTGCAGCAGTGAGATGAATATTTGATGCTTTAACATGCGTCATTGGGCAGGAGTCCTAACACTCCTAGTCTCTCTCACTTTCCTTCCCTCCACCTCTCACGCCTCATCTCCCAGTCTCCCCCCACTTCCTGTACAGCTGAGTCAGCTTCAGCCCAATGATCTGTGAGGGCTGTCTCCCTCTTGTTTCACCCCTCCCTCTCTCCTCTTCCTGTCCTTCCTGCTTTGCTCTGCCTCATCTCTCCATCATCCCTCACTCAGAGGAGCATCAGCTCTGATCAAACGGGCGCTCGTCCGAGCTGCAGCAGGAACATCTGCTGACGTTTTTCTACCAGCTGCACGTGTTGCAGCAACCAGGATCATCCTTATGCTTTAAACAGTGTTAACAGCACTTTTACCATCCTGTATGAATCCAGTTCATCATGTCTGCTTTATTTCTAGGTGGTTTATGCTAGTTTACAAATCCCAGAATGGTTTAGGCCCAGATACACCTGTGATATGTTTAGAGAAAATAAACCTAGCAGAGCTCTTAGATCCAAAGACTCAGGCCAGTTAGTCCAGACCAGAGTCCAGAATAAACACGGAGAAGCAGCATTTACCTGGTATGTTGTAAACAAGTGGAACAAACTCGCAGTGGAAATTAAATGTAGACACTTTTAAATCCAGGTTAAAACTTATGCAAAAAATCTGCAGCGCATCTTTGAACTTTTCAAGTCTACTGTTGCTTTTAATAATTTTATTTTTATTGTCTTATATGGTTTTATTATGATTTTTGTACACCCTTTGAAAAATGTCTTAATATATTAATTGTTTCACTGTTTGTATCTCTCTTTAAACTGCTTTTATGTATGAAATGCGCTTTATAAACAAGTTGCTTTGCTAGAGACTACACACAGGGACAGGACAAGACAAGTTTATTTGTATATTTCACATTTCATATACAAGGCAACTCAAAGTGCTTTACAAAAGGATTAAAAACAGCAGAGTGAAAAAAAAACATTAAAAAAAGGAGAATTATAAAGAAATGTAATAAAAGCAAAACAGTTTGAGTCTGATCCTCTGGTGTTAAAAATAAATCTCCCCAACTTGTCTTTTACTGTTTTATCGTCATATTTCTGTTCCCCGTGTGAACTGTTTAAACAGAAAACCACAATTTCTTATCTAAAGTCATGTTAAAACATCACTTGGTTTCCTACAGGTAACTATTTTATTCTTCTACAGTTTTAAAGCTCAGAGGGTTCTCACTTCATACACAGTTTTTTGTCCAGTCAGAGACACCGTATGAATAATGGTGGCACAAATATGGCAGCTGTCATGTATGTGGACCCACACACATGATTGTTAGATTTTTCTGGCATTGACCGTTGATTTTGTTATATGCTACACCTTTAGGCAATTCATTTGTCAGAGCGGAGGTGTGGAAATAGGACATAAAAGCAGGGTGAAGTCGCAGGAGGCCAGCAGATGTAAGAAATGAAATTTATTGGAACTAAGGGGGTGAACCAGCGCATAGATTAGCCAAAAATAACAGACTGAGGGGGGAGGGTTAGATTGAGAACGAGCTAAACAAGAAGTAAAACAAGACAAGACACAGAGAAGAAGGAAACATGAAAAGAAACAAAAAGCCTGAGTTTAGTAAGTCTGTTTTGGACTAACACAAATGACACACATGTGCATGCATAACAGTGCATCAAAGTGCAGCTTTGAGGTGGAGTGAAGCCTATCTGCATGCAAGCATGCGTAACAGAGTGGTGAGGGAGGTCAACGTGATAGCTGAGCATGAAGACGAGGAAGCGTGCGCTCAGATCGAGCTCTGGTGAAGAAAATAATATAACATCTCCATAATGTAGATGCTAAACGGGTAACCTACTTAAGCCTGAAATTCATATAATAATTTTCACAAACGACACAGCTGATCGGTGGTGGACCCAAAGCACAGACGAATCCAACCACAACAAAGCTGACGATGAATAATGTTTTGTTCCACAGTGGCTGATTTATACCTCCTCTGAGTTGGCACTCTGAATTATAAAGTCAGTGACTGAAGTGCACTTCAGCGTGAACACAGATGGAGTTCAGACATGACCGGACTGTTCCTGGATCAGCTCCCTCTGCTGATCGCATGTCACTGATCTGAAGGAATGTACCGATGAATTTATCATCTGGTTGGAATAAATAGCTCCTCTGTCCCTGATGGGCAGACAAAAAAAAAACAAACAACACTTCTGTCCTGAACAGTGTTCATATGAACATGCCAACCTTCCTACAAGAAGGAAGAATGGACTTGTGCACCTGGTAATGGTTTTTGGTCCTACCTGTAATTGTTTTTAACGCCACAGAAATCAGACTAAATATTTATAGTTTTTTTTATTATATTTCTTCACAAATTTCTAAACAATATCTAATGAAATCAAGATTTAATCAACAAATAATTACATGTTAAAGTAACGCTGACAACAATTTTTATGATTCTAACTTTAATATTTAATAAGTGTAATAATTGATGGATTTTGTTGAACAGGAAGCAAAGTTTGGAAACAGTAACTACGTTCTTGTTTCTTGGCAGTTTAAAGCATTTTCAATAAAAATATTTAATTTAAATTAAATAATCAAATTTACACACATGACAAATTGCTGCCAGTTAACAACGAACCACTTTGCTTATTTTTCAGACTGTTTTCTTCAGCAGCCGTTCATGGTTTTTAATCAGCTGTTCATGTGTTGTTTTGTTTCTGTGTTTTTTTAGTTCACTGTGTTATGATTTGGTCTCTTTATGTTTCAGTTTTGTTTTTGTTTTTCTTACAGTTCCTTTGGCCTTATGATTTTGACGTGCATGCCTCCTGTTTCTCCATCACCTCCATGCATACCCAGGGATGTGAGTGGTTTCCATAGCAACACAGAGGTCACAGCAACATCACCAGCTGACCACCAAAGAGATACTTGAATATGAAATAGTCTAAATATAAAACATTGTTGGAAGGATGTTCAGTACTGTCAGATTTGAACAAACGTAGTTTTTACCTCAACCAGTTTGTTGATGATACAGGATCAGGTCTGTTATCAGGCCAGGATGAACATCTAAAATGTTATTTTTTTTATAGCTAAACCAAGAAACAAATCTTTAAATTGCTAGTGAAACAGTATGTACAGATTTATTAAGTCACATGTTTCAAGGTTTTATTTTTGACTACAGTCCAACAAACTTCATCTACCTTTCCCCGTTCATTTTATTCAGGAATTACATTTATTAAACCCTTACAGGCCGGAGCGTTCATTGTTTAACCTGTACCAGTTGGTTTTATAATTGCATCAGAAACTATGATCATTCAAATTTCTAAATTTCTGATATTTAAGACCATAGATTTTTTTAACCGTATGTCTCAGACAGCCCCAAATCTCTTAGTTTACCACCACTAACAGCAGATTTTATTTTTATTTCAATTTATTTTGTTTTTATCAGTCCCTAAATCAACATGAAGAAAGGCAGAATTTAAATGCTCACATATAAATTAATCATCTTTAATAATTTTTTACAATATAAAAATGTACCTTTTTAAATGTATTATTATTATTATTATTGTTCAAGTTATTTTATTACATAAACAGTATTTGTTACACAAACATGAATCCACCCAGTTGGGTTTGTTTACGGCCCATTGCTCTCCAGCGTGGATGGAGGCTGTGTAGGTCCAGCGTGACCTTCTGCTTAAGTTTTTTCATTATTTGGTTATTTTCTGGTTATATTTTTATCTGTTTACACTAGAGACATAAATCCTAACCAGGACAAGCCATTTATCTGAATTCAGGACTCTGAAGAGTCTGCAGATGTGGTTCTTTTGTGTTGTTGTGGTTGCAGAATTACTATGTTGTTGTGACTGACTTTAGGACCACGTATTAGCACTTGATTTCAGTTTGCCAGAAAGAATAATTGCACATACCTCTGCAAAAAGTAAACAATATAGTCTGATTCACACATGACCCGATGATGATGACTCTGGTTGTCTCTGTCGCTTCATGTGCTAGAGTGTCTAACCTCTTCAGGACCTTTTCCTGTTTGGATGCAGTTACAAGTATTTTTATGTATGTCTGCATTAGCGCCCTGTAATCTTTTGAAAATCTCAGAAAATCTCAGCCACAAGACATAAAACTTCTTTTGTAGCAGCAGCACAAAATCTAGAAGAATGAGCTGGAGTGGCGAGTTATGGTCTTGAGACTTGTGGATGTGAGTGCTGACTAACTTTGCTTTATTGTGTGTTCAGCCGAGGACTGTTGCAGGTTTCAGAGGAACGGTCCGATACGCTTCAGTCAACGCTCACAAAAACAAGGTCAGTGTTATTTCCTCTCTAATGGCTGATGGGTTTTGGTAAAAGCTTAATGTGACCATGCAGCTGGATGTAGTGAAGGACGGAGATGCATCTTACATCGCACATGAAATAATGACATATACGGTGCTTTAAAACTGACTTCCACTCTCTCTCTCTCAGGAAATGGGTCGCCATGATGACCTTTGGTCATTGTTTTACATGTTGGTGGAGTTTGCTGTCGGACAGCTGCCATGGCGGAAGATCAAAGATAAGGTCAGAAGGTTTCACCTGAACACGAACAAAACCAGGCATCTGAACTTCCCTCCAGCTTATTCACAGTTTATTTTCACTGTATAACAAAAAGAGCTGCAGAGGAATTCATCTGGTTAAATTTAGTCATGAAACAACCCACAAATAAATAATGTACAACAAATATATAAGAATCATAAACGTCAGACCTTAACACACACACAAAGTAAGATGTTAATCCCTGCATTCATGTCCCATTAAAGTAAACCTGAACCAGACGTAACTACCTCCAAGTAAGGAGTTCATTTTGTGAGAACAGCTCCTTGAGGTTTACCTGCTTTTACAGCTTAATTTTAAGCAGCTTATTTAAATGCCATTGGCCCCAATTCATCATGAAGAGATAGATGGAGGGAGCCAGGAAGCACGGAAGCAAAGACCATATCTCCTTGTTCATTTTTGAAAGATTGAGGCCTATAGCGAAGATGAGAATTAACTAAAAAAGTGGTTAAGGTGGAATTTACAATGCAACACTGATGTTATATCATGCGTGTAGGGCACTTAGGTAGAATCATGCTATAACCAACAGCAGTGGTGGGTATGCCAAAATATAAAATGCCAATTTCTCAGGAGCTGTGACGTTTTGAGTTAGTTTGAGGATAACAAGATGTGAACATATGATGAAGAGGAATGTTTATTTAGTGTTTGATTAGCTGTTTAGACACTTATTTGGCATTTTTTGTGGTTAATCACCTTTTTAGAAAACAGCATTCAAAAGTTCACTTGTAAACCAGGACAGACCCTGGTCAAAAGCCATTTTAAGGTACATATAATGCTACACCTCCATGTACTAATACATGTACTAAGAGTGCTATGCACTCCTGCGTTGTTTTTTTTATTTAACTCCCAATCAAAGTCAGGTAAGATGGCAGTAGAAGACTGAAAATCATTTAGTTGTTTACTAATGAGAGATCCCAGTGCCTCATAGGTAGACTTAC
>JBAFTC010000005.1:5079212-5094456 GCA_037177435.1 Melanotaenia nigrans
AAAGGGAAAAGGGAACTGAAGATCTCACACTGTTTAATGTGATGATCCGTGAGTGTCTTTCACTTGTACAAAACATGTAAGCATTTTTTCTATCACGCTATGATTGTACAGTACGGCTTGTATAATTTACAGGTGAAGCATGTATTTTAAACTTTTTGTAAAATCCAAATGATTACTATGTACATAGATACAGAGATGTAGAAAGCAATTAGGTTGCAGTTAATCTCTAATAGCATGATAATTATTGGGTTTTAGTATGTATGTACAGGCTTTCTGTTAAATCTTTATGAAGGGAAACACTTGAAAATCAGCTGAAATCAGACTGCGTGCTGTCTATGGATAAACTCTGCAATGCATTTTTTGTGCCTTTTATATCAATGTATGTAATCTAGACAATCTTGAAAAGCTTGTGTACAACCAAAATGACAATAAAATGGTTCTGGGGTGGAATATATTCATCACAGACTATCTTTCTTGCTGAATATGGGACTGTTAGCACAATAACTGATGAATGCTACATTCATGCTAAAAAGAAAAATGAACACCCAAAATGGCATGCTATTATTTAACCCTTTTTGGCCTCTGTTTAAAAATTTCATATCCATCTTAAATTAGTACATTTGCATCCACAATGTATTGTTCATGCCAGTATATGTGGCATAAATTGTGCCTGATGATTAAATGAGAGAAGATTTGGTAGAGAGTTTAGGTGAGGTCACCAAAATGTTCTCAACATCTACCAGTTGATAGATGTTGAGAACATTTTGGTGGTCTGTGGTTGATAGCACTCAAAATTTATGCACAATATTGTATATTTTCAAGCCTTTTTCCTTTATGGGATTATGATACCTTTGCACCTCTTTTAATGTTGGTTTGGTTAGGCTTAGGTTATACTTGTATCTTAAGCTTAATGTACTGGTCACTACGAAATGAGACACGGGAGGCAGCAAAATTATATTAGTACATTTATTCCTAATATATGAGTATTTGTTTGTCCATCAATTTCTTGTTAATGTTAAAGCTGTCCTTAAATGCATGTGTGTGTTTGTGTGTGTGATTATGTCCACTAAATACCAGTTCTATTCTATACCAGTTCTACATGTACTTTGATACTCCTAAGCTGCAGTGGCTTCATCAGCACAACTCTTTCCCATGTGGTTTTCATCCAAAGTTTTGTTTGAAGTTTACTCCGTCGTAATTAAATGTTTTTTGCTTTCTTTCCAGGTGTTGTCCCCCACAGAGCAGAGTATCCCATCGCCGTCCTCTCCAGACTATCGAACGAAGTGCCAGGGTGACGAGAAGGAGCATTTCCACATCCTTCCTCAGCTGCAGGCCAAGAGGGCTGACTTCCTCACTGTCATGTTGACCGGTACATTGCCTCAGCGCCGAAGCTTTGCCACACCAGATAAAGAGGAACCAGAACCTCCAGGGCCAAAAGATGACGATGTTACAAAGAGTGAATCCAACAGCGAGGCCAGTCAGAAAAGCACAGAACGTAGTCAGGACGCTGCGCCCTCGACACTCATGGCCGAGGACCAGAGAGGCCAGAGGGAGCATGCCTCAGTTGCTGATGCTGACCCAGATCTGGAGGATGCATCAAAAACCCTTGTTCTTTTCTCACCTGGAGATACTCGCAAGTCTCCCTCTGGTGGAGATCACGGTCTTGAGGCTGAGTTGGCCACACCGTCTGCTCCTAATTCCCGAAACGACCGCCTCCTGGTCGGGGAGGCGATTCAGCCTGAACCCTCTGAGACTGGCCGCTTGTCTCCAGCTCTCAGATCAGACCTGAAACCCCCACCTCCCATTGCTCCTGCATCACCTCCCTTTACCAAAGTTGAGCGCACTTTTATCCACATTGCAGAGACATCACACCTCAATGTCATGTCTTCAAATGGTCACTCTGCTAAGGACAGTGACCGGGAAGTCTTTGTCATTATAAAGGAATCTACTGTAGAGCTTGACAAGCATGACCAGGAGGGATCACTAGTGACAAAACAGTCTCCAGAGGACCCTGTGCCAGTCATAGCTACCACAGCTGACAAACAATCCAAAACTGAAAATGGTCCATCAGCTGTCCAGGCTCAGTCTTTGGAGATTGTCCCAGAAGCCAGCTTACCAGTTTCTGAACATAAAGATCTATCACAGGAACCTAAGAACCAGCCAGCCTCAAGTGAGGAAGCTGTCAAGCTTCAGGCAGTGGAATCAGAGCTACCAGCTGCCATCAAGCCCAAAATCCGAAGCCGGATCCCAGTACTCATATCTGAAGAGGACTCAGGCTCAGAACAGTCCTCTTCTCTCTCAGCCAGGGCTCGGCTTCAGCAGCGAGCGAGGCAGCTGGACTTGGCACGTATGCTGGTCCAGAAGCAACAAGGTCGCTGGATGAGGAGAAGAATGCTTTCTGGGACATCATCATCATTGTCCTCTGGGGATGATGAGCGCCGGAGAGCATCTGAAACTTTATCCACTACCGGCTCAGAGGAGGACATGCATACCTCGGACGAGTCCAAGAGGAGTTCTCGTCTCAAAACGACTGAAGAGCAAGGCTCAAAGGAGTGCAGGAGCAAGATCCCCAGACCTGTCACTCCCATAAAAAGATCTCCAGGAGGACTTGCTGCTGCTGGCCCCTCTCCTCTGTCCTTACCAGAGTCCCACAGTACCAAAGGAGCGTCATCCGTCATTAATGGGTATGACATAGTTTTTTTCATTTTACTGTAACTTTGAAACCTTTTGATTAAACGACTTTGAGGAAATAACATCAGTGTGCTCTTCTATCCACAGAAATCAGAAAACTGGAATACGCACTCTCAGCGGCCAACGGAATTCCAAGCCAGTCTCACCCAGGTCCTCCTCTTCATGTCCCCGCCCTTTAGCTGCCCCGCCTGGCAGTCCTCGAATGCCTCTAAATGTCCTGTTTGGAACCCGACGCAGCCTTAGCTCCACCCACTGCAGGACCGACAGCCCCTCCCCTCAGAGAGTATGCCCGTCCAGACAGCCCCTCTCGGTTCGAGCCCCTACTGTCCCCATGCTACCACCCAGGACTACAACAACCATGCGGCGCAGCGCCTCGCAGGAAGCCACCGTGCAGTCTTCTGCCACTTCGACCTCCAGGACCAGGCTGAAACCAGTGGCTAAGGGAAAATCAAATACCAGGGAGAAGTCGGTGCCCGCTAGATAATACAAAGAGACTCATATCAGAGATGCGTTGGTGTGTAATCAGTCTTTGAACAAGCTACGCCTCAAAGGTTTTCACCTGACTTAATAATAGACTGTGATGTTACAATGACCTCCATCAATTCATTAAATGTAAACAGACAGCTTATATTTTCCAAGGATAGTTAACTGATCCTTTCTTAATGGGCTTCCAGTAATCCTGACTGTCAAACAGGAGCGTTGCTGCCATGGTGCTATGGATATGTCTGCTGCTCCCTGGTCGATACCTAATTTAACTGCTTCCTTGAGCTGAGAGTCATGGCTTCAAATGAGTTAGTTTTCAGATACACTCACCTAACACAGTACTCCCAGCTTTCCTAAACAATGCTACTCTTCTATCAACAATACTCTGCTTGGTTCACATTGCATGGAAATGTACATCACAAATGTATGGAATGTGTAGAGGGAAAACTATATTGAAATATTTGATATAGTTATCACTTTTATATTGGCCATGAACAAATTAAATTGGACTGGTTTGAATGCCCCACTGTGTTGAGATAATAAGAGATTCCTAACCATATCCTGCACTCAGTATGACCCCGGATAAACAGAAGGATTAAATGTGAACGCAAAATTAATCGCTCTGCCACTCGTCTCCTCCTCATGGTGTGATAATGGGCATGCTTTAATTATTCTATTTCCTGAGTGTTTTATTTTGTTTATGCTCTGAATTGTACATAATAGAATCATTTCCCATAAAGACATCTTTATTTTTTATCTTGCCAAGCAAAGTGTAAATTAAGTATTTAGCCTTCTGTTCCAATGTGTTGACACTATGCTTGTTTTTTACGCATGAGAAAAAACAGGGTTAACCATGAGAGGAAGTTATGCCTGCTTGGACTCAGTGCAATCATGTGCTGGTTGTTGGGCCATGTGTTATTTGTGTGGAGTTGCTGGGCAATGAGCTGTGAAGTAAAGTCTTGGTCATGTGAAGGAGAGTCTTGTAATTATTTTCTTATTGTTCTCCAGCATTTGCTAACTTTGCATTTTTACCTCTGTTATAGACACGCATATCATATTCTTGGGCAACTGGCATCTAACAACAAATATTAGCCACCCGCCGTCTGGTTCAGGCCAACCCCGTCCCTCTTTGGCTTTACCACTTGCCCCTATGCCTCCATTTTTAAGATGATGTCCTTTTCTTTTAGAAATCAAAAAGTAAGTGTCATCTAGCTGTTAAAGCAAGGCAAGGTAGTCAAGTGAAACATTTATTTGAGCCCCCAAAAGAAAAACTATATGGTAAAAGTTTATGTTTAATTACTGGATGAATAAAATACACAATCACCAGCTACTTTATCAGGTCCACCTTGTTTGTACCAGGTTGGATTCCTTTTTGTTTTCATAAACTGTCTTAATTCTTGGTGTCAAAGATTGAACAAGGTGTTGGAAACATTCCTCAGAGGTTTTCTCCACATTGACATGACAGCATCACACAGTTGCTGCAGGTTTGTTGGCTGCATCCATGATGAGAATCTCCCGTTCCACCACATCCCAAAGCTGCTCCACTGGTTTGAGACCTGGGGCCTCATTTATCAAGCTTGCGTAGGAACAAAAACACCAGATATAGTCAACTTTTGGGATTTATGAAAATCAAACTTGGCGGAAAAATCTTCCTACCTCCTCAGCAACTCTGATCCTGGTGTACATAATCTGGAAAAACGGGAAACGGCGACACCAACGGCACAGAATAAAATCATTGAAATGATGTGAAACGTGAGACATTTGTGCACAATCCACTGTTACCTTTCACACCACATGTGATATATTAAAGCTGTTTGCAGAAATGAATGAAGACGCACATTCCATATTAAGTCTCCTAAGAATGCATGCTTGGGGGAAAAAACAGGATGTTCAGGAAAAAGGGACAAAAATATGTTCTGTCATTGTGAAACAAAACCTACATGTTATAAAGTCCATCCAGCTAAATAAGGTGGACAGTCTGCTGCCAGCATGTAGCAGTCAGTGAGAAAAGTAGCTTTGGTCTTTCATTCGAGCAGAGCAGGACGCAGACTGGAGGCTGGAGGTCTAGAAGTGATGCAACGCTGATGAAACACACAAGAGGTGGATTTTCTTATAGTTATTGGTTTTTTAAATTGTTGTCCCAATTTCTGTCAAGACCGTCTTTATTTTCCATAACTTCTTGGTCGCGGTGGCAGTGTCCCTCCCACCCAGCTGGAGCCCTGCCCACTCAGCTGCAGCCCCGCCCATCCAGCTGCAGTCCCGCCCACCCAGCTGGAGCACCCAGCAACTAGAATAAATATTATTTAATACAAAATAAACTGCTACCAATGTATCTGTACATGTTTATTTTATACATTAAAACAAATTAATAAATTACCAGCATCATTACTGTCATTTAGCAGATGCTTTTCTTCAAAGCTGTGGGATTCGAACTTCGATCTCCCGCATAGCAGATGGTTGATCTACCGACTGAGATATCCAGCCACATGTTCCCATGCCTCTGGCGTGTCTTCCCTTCTGACAATGCGATTACAGCATCTGCCACCTGCTGCCACTATTCTGCCTTTCTGACACAAGTAATGCCCACGCTGTGTCCACCAATTAAATATTTTTACGGTTTTCAACATGGTCCATCAGGATCTCAGTCTCACACCCGGAAAAAGTCTGCTTTTTCCCTCCCGAGTTGTCATGCAAATGATGTGATGAATATTCAACACAGGCGTTCACCTGACCTTTTATAGCCACCATGTGGGCGTGGGAAGGCGTTCCATCACGTGTGCCCGCTTTACAGTTGATTCTTACTTGTGAATGGAAACAGGCGTAGGTCATGCATGCGTACACTTTTACAAATGTCTCATATTTCACAGCATTCCATCAATTTTATTCTGTACCGTTGGTGTCGCAGTTTCCCGTTGTCCCAACTTATGTGCGTACGCCTGGGTCAAAGTTTCCGTGGAGGTAGGAACATTTTTCCTGCAAGTTTGGTTTTTATAAATCACAAAACTTGACTAAATTTGGCATACGCCGGTTTTTGTTCCTATGCAAGCTTGATAAATAAAGCCCATGGTGCATTATCCTGCTGGAAGCAGCATCAGAAGATGCTACACTGTGATCATAAAGGAATAGACATGGTCAGCAGCAATACTCAGGTAGGTTGTGGTGGTTAAACCAGGCCACATTCGTATTAAGCGGCCCAAAGTGGAGCAAGAAAATACGCCCACCACCCCCACCATTATATCACAGCCAGTCTGAATTGTTAATACAAGTCAGGATGCCAGGTTTGGACAATACAATTGCGTGTGAAGCCCATAAACAGTGTATTACGTCTGTGTCACATGACTATAGTAGCTTATCAGATAATGATGCTGTTACTGTTGGTGTTGACGAGGTTTTATTTAATATTTTACTAGTATAAGGCAGGTTATTTGTGCATTGTTTTATTCTATTCATCATATTACTTCAGTATATTATATATTTTTTTATTTTCCATTTAATGAATAAATCATATTTTCACTTATAGTTTAATTATTTTTTAATTTTAAAAAGATTTATTCTATCTTTTTTTATTTAATTTACTCGTTAGTATAATTTATTATTGTTTTAAAATCATTTCTTTCAAGCACTGATGTTCTGAAGTTATCATCTGAATGTGGAGCTAAAACAGAGACTAATCAGACCAGGCAACATTTTTCCATCTTCTATTGTCCAGTGTTGGTGAGTCTCTGTGAATTGTAGCCTCAGTTTCCTGTTTTTAGCTGACAGGAGGCACCTGGTGTGGTTTTCTGCTGCTGTAGTCCATCTGCTTCAAGGTTGGACGTCTTTAGAGGTATTCTGCATGTCTTGGTTGGAAGCAGTGGTTATTACTGTTGCCTTTCTATCATCTTCAATCAGTCTGCACATTTTCATATCGCATCAACCGGGGTTTTTGTTCCAGACAACTGCTGCTCACTGGATGTTTTCTCTTCTTCAGACCATTCTCTGTAAACCCTAGAGATGGTTGTGTGTGAAAATCCCAGTATCCCAGTTTCTGAAATACTAAAGCCAACAACCATGCCACATTCAAAGTCACTTAAATCCTCTTTCTTCCTGATTCTGATGCTCAGTTTGAACTTCAGCAAGTCTGGGTCTTGTCTGTGCTGCAGCTCACCAGTTCGGCCACAGGGTGGAAGTAAAGACGCCGCACAAACAGAGGGGCCACGAAGAAGACTAAACATGGTGGTTCAGGTTGAGTTGAAATGTTTGGAGAGTTTCCCCTCACTGCTGAATCCTTTGGATGTTTTGGTATTAAATTCCCATCTGGATTCGGTTTTCCACAATGACACAGACACACCAATCATCCTCTTTACTCAGCACCAGCCTCGGGCCTGTAGAGGAACCGGCATTTTGCTGCGGGTTCACACGACCACCGAGGAGGAGATGGCAAGTTGCGAAGGAGGAATCTATCCTCAAGCCGACACCGACTCGGTCCAGCGAGTCCGTCTCTTTACCAGCCGCTACTTTTTTCAGCACCACCGGCTTCAGCAGCTCAGAATCACCGGGACAGTTAGGCCTCTGGAGCCTGTCAACCTAGACCGAGTGGTGCTGGGTGCCCGCAGCCGGCAGACCCTCCGCTGGGCCGGAGCGGAGCAGTTCACCACTGGCCTGTTGGAGCTCTGTCGTTCGGGGCAACTGCTGCTGGCACGGCAGGGAGACCCACTGCTGCTGCCCCATCATCCCTTGTTAGGAACGGACTTGGGACAGGTGAGATTGGGGACTGATAATGAATAACTTCAGTGAGCTTATTTTTCGTCTTTGTTTGGGTTGGTATGTGGAGTTTTAGAAACCCCAGTCAGTTTAGATCTTGCCTGTTTGTTTGAAGTGTTTTCTGCATATGCGTTTAGGTGCAGCTGCAGCAGCCGGAGCTTCTTGTGTTGGAGTGCAGGCCTGTAACACAGGGGAGGATCACAGCCAACACGTCTCTGGTTCTAACAGACTGCTGGGATTCAGTGGACCCCCCAGTGCCCACCTTGCCCTGCAGACCACCCAGACTGTGCGTCTCAGACTTTGCTCATTATGCAGATGGCCTTGGAGGTGGGGGATCACTCCTCGACAGCAGGAGGCTGTCAGGTTCGGGGTTCTCTGACATCCTCCAGGGCAGGTTGGACATCCGTGTGGTGGACACACAACGATGGCACGAGATCAAAGGTCAGCGGGGGGCGGCTGTGGATGCCGACAGCTGTGTGTTTTTGAGCAAGCAGCTGCTTCTCAGACTGGGGTTGTTCAACCATGAGTGGATAAGGGTGTCCAGGCTGGGTGAATCCTTCAGAGCACACACCGGAGAGACTGATGTCAAGCTGGGCCTCTGTAGAGAGCGACTGGTCTGCGTGGTGATGGTGGATTTAAATCTGAGTCCAGAACTCCAGATCCATGAAGATGTGGGTTTCATATCGGCAACCTTGTGGTTCAACACGACTGCAGGAGAAATGATTCCTGTGAAGAGCAGCTCACTTAGGATGAAGGTAATTACATATTTATAACTATTCTTAATGTCTAAGACTTGGATATATGACTGAAAAAGGTCTCCAGGAACATACATTTCCTGCAGGCGAGCGTGTGACATATGGTTGTCTGTTTGTGCACACTTAAGTTATATAGATGCTCGTGTGTCTATGATAGTGTGTGTGTGTCACATGCACAGTGGTGCAAACAAAAGAAGAGGGTTAGTCTCTAGCTGCATCACAGAAACATGAATAAGACCTAAGCCAGGCAATGTGAGTCTACAGATTCAGCTAAAAAAAAGATGATAGAACAACTAAATGGACATTTCAGTGTTCTCATTCTGTAACATCTTCTCTTAAACTCATCTCCGTTTGGGGTTTCTTTCCGTGCTTTAATTTGGCTTCTGAAAGCGCAGTCACCTTCTTCCTCTTGTAAAAAACTCGTCCATCAGTGTGGTTACACATTGTAAAAGATGCAAGAATTACAACCAGAAGTCCTCCCAGCAGGACAACCATTCACACCAGTTTAGAAGATATTTAGAAATAAGTGTTTTCACAGGAGAATAAAAAGCTCAGTAGAAAACCTGAACACAAAGACTGATGCAATATATTCAAAGCAACTGCAGCAGCTGCAGTATTATAGTTGTAGATCATCTAAGAAATGTGAGAGTTCTGAGGCATGTTGAGCTTTTTCTGCCAGCGGATCCCTACTTTGCTGAGCTGTTCCTCCTCTTGTCTTTTTGTCTCAGAGGTGGAGGCCATCACCTCCGGAGCCTGATTGTCATCTCTCTGAAAGTCTCTGCCGCTCTGCCTCTCCACCCTTTGCCAGCAAGCTTCACATCCAGCCAGTCGTCTCTCCGTTGTACAACAACCTCAGCTGCTGTGACAACCTGCTGGCCGAACACTTCAGCACACCCAGGTCAGCTGACGCTCTGAGTCACAGGTGGTTTCTGCTCCAACATTACACGAGAAATGACTTGACTTGTCGCTTTTTGGGGGATTTGAGCTTCCAGCCTTCCTGTGAATTGTTCTGTTATTGTAACCAGCTTGTCCTGACTTTTTGCAGAGTGGTTTCACAGGGAGACGTCCTGATGGTACCAGCTGAAGGACATCCAGACCTGCTTGTAAATAATTCTGAGGGAATTCACAGGTACCACACGTCAAGCAAATACAGCACTGTCCACACGTTTTAATACATTAGTAAGCTTTTAACTAAATGAGAAATTATTTATTAGTTATTTCCTCATAAAATGCTCAGTGTCTTCTCTGGTAATGATTTTCATCTGAATAAATAGTAAATGAACTGCTGCAATCTCAGTTCTGGTCTGTGACCTTTGAACTCTGTCAGGTGTCCGGTGCTGTTCTTCAAAGTGCAGAAAGTGTGTTCGTCTGCAGAGGGAGAGGAGGAAGGAGAAGGAGGCGCTCATCTGGCTGACAGAGTGCACACTTCACTCTACATGGTAAGCATTGGCTTCATACAGCTCTGGAAAAATAAGAGACCACTGCACAATGATCGTTTTCTTTTAGGTTTTTTATCTTTTAAATGTGCAAGTCATGTTGAACTGAACATTTGTTGTCAGCTGCTGACAAGATTTCTCCAAATTTCCCAAATCAAACTGTTGTTCTTTAGAGAAGAACTTTAAAGGTGCAACATGTAAAAAAATCAAAGGTCAGTCACAGAAAAAATAATATCCACTAAAAGCTATGTTTCTATTGGTTTCTAATCACTTTGATTAAATAACTGTCATGTCTTTGCTCTCTTAAAATGAGCTGTTTATATCTACTTGCCGTGGGTCCACACAAATGTCAGCTGCCATATTTGTGCCGCCGTTTTTACTACGGTGTCTCTGAATGGACAAACAACTCAGTGTGTGAAGTGAGAGCCCTTTAAGCTTTAAAACTGTAGGACCGGCTTTGTTTGATAGAAGCTAGAGCACCATTTTGGGACAAGTAATGCCTTAGAAGGCATGTAGAAGAAGACACATGTACGGCGTTGAAGAAGTTGCCTGTAGATCACTGGACCAACTTTAAAAGAATTGACTATATCAAAACAAGAGATTGGTGATTTGCAGAGCATGATAAATAAAATAAAAACAAATCACCTGATCACTTTTAAAGTAATGATACCTATGTTTTGGCTAAAGAACAATCAGAACTCTGACTTTGGTGGAATATCCCTGGATTGTAATCACAGCTTTCATTGCTTTATTGCAGCCTTGGTTTCAGTGACCTGAATCTGTGGGTGATTGTTTTCTCAGGGAGCGTCCACCAACAGCTCTGTCCCCTGCGACTCTGTCGAGGGAACATCTCTGTGGTGTAGCCTTTCTCCTCCAGGACTCAGCAAGACTGTTGACCTCATCAGCGGCATCATCCTGCCTCACCTGCAGCACAGGTAACTCAGCCAAAGCTGTAAAAACGAACATTCAGCCACAGCACTGAAACCTAATCTGACCTTTCTGCTCTCATGAACCTTGTAAGGAAAGAGATGAATCATGAATGAAGTGATGAGTAAAGTCTTGTTTCTGATGTAGCAGCTCTCTGTCTGGTTGCACCATCCTCCTGTACGGTCCTTCAGGCAGCGGAAAGACGACTGTGGTCAGAGCAGCGAGTCGCAGACTGAACCTCCACCTTCTGCAGGTGCGACTGCAGCTATGAGATCATTACACGGATCTTACAGTATTAGAAATGTGTGTTTTCTGGCTGCTGCAGCAGCCTGTTGCAGTCACGTTTTTCCTGCTGTTCCCTGTGTTTAGGTGGACTGTGTGACTGTTTGCGCTGACACCCCTGCAGCCTCTGAAGCGAAGCTGACGTCTGCATTTCAGCGGGCTGAAGCCCTGCAGCCCTGCATCCTGCTGCTCAGGAACCTGCCGCTGCTCCTCAGAGCTCGTGGAGCCGCTGAAGACGATGGCAGAGTCCAAGCAGCGCTGTGCCAGCTGCTCAGCAGCACCCCCACCAGGTCAGTTACTGCGTTTCTTGTAAATATTCAAACAACCAAGATGTCTTTTTGTAACTTGGGTAATCAAATCCATGGATCTATGTTTTTATCTTAACAACACTCAAAGCACTTTACATTGAGTCCATGTGTGCCTACATTCACACACTTTTTAAGGGTTAAGAGCCATTTTCTGATAGGACAGTTTTGTCCATAGACAGTGTGTGTTGTCCTCTAAAACAAAACCAACCTCACAGCAGGTGAGGTGTGCAGCAAAAGTTAGCGTGAAGATGTAACTCAGTGACAGAACCAACATCATAACCCTGAATTTAACCATTAAATTTCTGCTTCATCCACAGCGCTGTCGCTTATATTATCAACAGTTCTTCAGGAACAGGAGTGTGTAACTCTTTGGGTGAATTGTGATGGATAGTTTACCCTTTAGGTGATCACCAGAAGTTTTCCAGCCATTTGTGTCCGACTCAGGAGGTTTACAATCCAGCTGCAAAATACAGCGTTTATACAGAGGCTTTGTGGTAGATCCACGAGTCCATGATAATACCAGTATTTATCACAGTTTCATTATAAAAAAAGATCACTATCCTCTATTTTCTGCTTCCTGTCAAACTTTCAACCAATCAGAGAGCATAAATTGACTTTAATGTGTAATTATAAGCAGCCAAAGATCAACAAGTGAGCAGAAAGTTCTGTCTGAAGAAAAATAATGGTCCTGTAGGGCTGGAATAAAGCCAAGATGTTTTTGATAGACAGAGGTGCCAAAAACGAGCTGGTTTTATGAGGACAGAATGTAAAAAGAAGCAAAAATAACTGTAAATAGCCAAAAAAAAAAAAAAACTGGAGGCAAAACAGAAGATATAAATAGTTTCTGTTGTGTGTTTGTTTCAAAGCAAATATTTTTTCTCCTGGAAGCCGAGATTTGAGAGAACGATGTGCAGCAGAGAAAAGTCTCGGTCACTGTTGATCTGTGTGTTATTTCTACAAAGTTCTGTTAATAATAATAATAGCTGTTTTCTTGTTTTGGTTGGCCTTTATGCTGCTATATCTATTGATACATTAATTTTATGTAATTTCTGCCTCATATTCTGACAATAAGGCTGTCCTGGAAAAGTAATATCTAGATGTTGGCTGGGATTAAAAGAGCTGAGCACTGATTTTTACGTTAAAACCAAAAATAGCTAAATAAATGTCGTCTTAGAGTTTTAAGTTAAACCTGAAAGTGATTCTGAATCCTGTTTGGTGACAAGGCTGTTGTTGGGTGGACTCGTAGTTGTTGTTCTGAACATAAAACCAGATTTGAACAGGAAGAAGTGGTTTTTTATTATTATAATGTTTCTCTGAATCGTAATCAAAATGCTGAGGTGTGTATTCATACAGTTATTTTAGTTAAAGTTACAGTTCTGTGTTTTTTTCTGTGGATTTGCAGTAAATCCACAAGACTGTTACTCATGAACGAATCTCCCTGGAAATTTAACATGGCTGTGTTTGTGTCTCAGTGTGGTTGTCGTGGCAACAGCCTGCCGATCTCGCGATCTCTCTGCCGGTGTCATGGGGGCGTTTGTCCACCAGGTGGAGATGGAGAGTCCCACAGAGGAGCAGCGCCACTCCATGTTGGTCAGCCTGAGCCGAGAACTTCCCCTGGGCAGAGACGTCAACCTGGAGAAACTTTCCAAGCTCACCGCAGTACGTGCTGGTTTTCTTCAGTCAGTGCTCTACTACAGGTTTATGGAAATAAAATGTACCTGGAATTAGACAAGAAATTTCTAAAAACGTGTTAAATTCTGACAACTTTGACACCAAAACAAAAGATGCAACAGCTAAACTTCATTAATGAAGACTTGTCCAGCGAAACAGCAACAACTTTCGCATTTATGCTGCACTCTTTGTTTCCTCTGAATGTTTGGATCAATACATTCATAACTGGTTGAATTATTACAGGAGAGAAAAGATAAATTAATAGTTATTGGTCCAAAGTGTTGGTTATAATGACACCTAGTGACACAAATTATGAACTACAACCAACTGAATGCCCTTATTGTAACAGCCTTTTGGCTGTAACATGAGACTGCAACACGTTTTTGTGACTAAGGCAGAGGTCCCCAGGCCTGGTCCTCGAGGCCCACTATCCTGCAGGTCTTCGATGTCTCCCTGCTGCAACACTCCTGATTCAAATTAAACGCCTCTCTGACAAGCTCTGCACAAGTCTGCTGATGACCCATTAATTTCAATCAGGTGTGTTGCAGCAGGGAGACATCTAACGCCTGGTACACAACGATTTTTAGGCTATTTTTGTCCCGATTTTGCCTCTTCCCAACCTCCAACAGCAAACGCCTGATCATTGTGAGATTTCCCTGTCCAATCATCATTTGGTCTGTGGTGTGTTAGGGGCCAATTTGTCCCAAAAATCCGCTCCGAAACGGGTCGTAGCCGACAATGGGGAATGTTGACCATGTTCAATATTTCAGAGCTGATTTCCGAGGAACTTCAACGACTCGTGCTCGTAAATCGGCTTTTTTAAACTTTAAACCTTAAAATAAGCACAAAGAATTTTTTGCCTTTAAACTTTTTGTAGTAATCCCTGAAACGAGCAGAGTAAGTCAGGAACGAGTTTTCATGGAGTGTGCTCTTGTTTCCCGGTGTGGAAACGTCCAAAAACGCAACGGCTCAGATGAACGCTGCAGGTCACCCGCAGACTGTGACTCATGATATATCTGGTTGTTTGGAAAAAAATTTAAAAATTACGTAAACATTGAATAAAATAATTGTCTGTGTTAAATAATCAATGCGACAATAATGTGTCAACTTGTCCTACTCTACTGTTTTCATAAAGTGTAATAAAGGTGGGAACAAGCGCGACCATTAAAATAAGAAAAAAACATTTTAATCCAGTTCATACGGGACAATGTGACCATGTTGATGGTGGACGGCTTGTGTCCCTCCTGTCTGTCAGGGGTTCGTGTTGGGCGATCTGAATGCACTGCTGGTTGAAGCTGGACGAGCTGCCTGCAGGAGGCTGATCCACACCTGGTGAGACTTAGTAAAGACATTTTTAATGTGCTGCTGTTTGTGCATTTCAGACAGCAGATGTTTTTAACCCTTGATTTCTTATTAACTAGGCTTATTTGTTCATCCTCCTGTCTAAAGTAAGAAACCCAACATAAATGAAGTATATCATCACAGCTGCAAGTGTTATATGTATGATCTAGATCTCAAATGAAAGCTGAGATGTGATTATTACAGAAGTAATCAAGATATGTTACTGGGTCAGAGTAAATTCACCTGGAACACAGTAGAAAATGTAAATATCTCCTCCTAAAACAATAATTAAAAAAAAACATTGCTTTGAGTGAAAACAGAGGATAGCAGCCCAGTTAATCCAGGAATAAGTAAAGTAATATCTGATGAAGAACTGTGCAAAAGCACAAGCTAAAAACTGAACCTGAGCAATTTTCCAGGTGTTTTAACGGCGCTGTTACACAGGTAAATATCTCAGGAAGCCATCAGCTGATATTGATGATGGAACTCTATCTATGGTCAGAGTCAGGAGGATCCAGGGATAGCCCCCACATTCAAATTAAAAACACCACGAGGATCCAGAAAGAAACCAACACTACCCTATGACAGGGGGAGTGAATACCTCACC
>JBAFTC010000005.1:5094556-5105957 GCA_037177435.1 Melanotaenia nigrans
ATTCATTGAATCCCTTGTTAGGCGGTAGTCTGGTTTCAGGTCTTGGTCAGGATCAAAGTACACCTGAAGAACTGGAATGGTGGAATTCAGTCTTGTGTACAGGAGCGGTGCTCTAGCCAAAAGTTATATGGAGATGAAATTAAAAAATTTCTTACGTCTTATCATTTTCTTAATTTTTTTTTCTCAAATTAGAGCAATTACAATTTCTTCTACTAGGATGGGTATTTGCCATCCAGGATGCAAGCGGATGTGTATCTTTACTGCTTTTCATAGCGAAAAATTACTTCCCACTGGACAATAGGGTAATGAAGGGCATCCCAGGAGACTAGCCCATAGCATTTAACTTACCGTTCGAACGAACTCCAGCACAGCAATGAGAGTCTGCTGTATTAGCCTCCTTTTGGTACCTCCGCTTCTTTTTTCTCAATATTGTTGTTTGTTGCAGTTTTATTATTTCATCAGCAAAATTGCGTACAAAACAATCGGTGCCGCCATCATGGATGTCGCAGAAAATACGTAAAGGCGCGAGTTGATGGCGTAACCATCACTGTCCCAATTCTCCTGTTTTCCCACGCTTGTAACCTGCACACTCAAACGCTTACGTGCACTTCTACCAAGTGCACACTTCATAGAGGACCATAGGGTGTAGTGTGGATATTAGAACAGGGCCTTGAACAGTGGCATCAGGGAGGCTGCGACAGCTGCAGTCCAAAAAAAAAAAAAATAAAAAAATACATACTCTCTTCTCAAATAATACAACAAATGCATCACAAATAGATTTAGGCAATGACATCCTCTGTTTAATGCACTTCAAGCAAAGTTAGATGATTACAGACTTTTTTTTTTTAAGTAGATTTGCTCCATTATGCGTAGCAGATTTGGCTTTTATGGAGTCCACCCCCTGCAGCCTCTGTGTGAGAGCGATGAGAAGTTCACACTCTGCCTGCGTGGCTTAGCAGCAGGGATGTGTGGTCTCTGTAGGTGGTGTAGCAGCTTTCATTGATTACTGTGACAAAGCTCGACTGCTGCAAGCTGAGGGTACAGGGCTTGTGTCTTTGATGTGTGCAGATCCCTGAAATCCACTTATTCTCCCCAGATCTGCAAACTTCACAACTGCTGTCTGTAAAGCACCATTCGAGCAAGGGAGCCTACATTCTCCATCACACTTACAGACATTACATTGTAAAATGGGTGCAGTCTGTGAAGACCACTGTATGGCATTTATAAAACTGGAAACATAATCCTCAGCTCTATCCTTTTAACACGACACTTTCCAAAAACTTCTCTGTCACTTCCTATTTGAGTTACGAGTGAATAATCCAAGTTATAGATTAAAAATTATTGTGTTTAGGGTTAAAATGTATTCTTTTTACAGCAGTCTGTCCCATTATTACATTTTAACTTATGGTAAAATATATAGTAGGCTTGTTCTTCATGTGTGCAAGTTTAATTACTTTTAATCAATTTCTTTAGTTTGGTTTTGAAAATTGGATAGCTGGTGTATTCTCTAAAATCAATAGGAAGACTATTCCAGTAGTTGCTGGCCCTACTGATAAAACTTCAAGTTTACTGTGTGTGTATGCGGTGCAACGCAGAGATAGCTAGCAGTCTCATGTTACATCAGAACGGTTCGAAGAAGTGGTTTGAATTTCCACCCTTTCTCTCTTGTCTTGCTCTCTTCATCCTCTTCCCTTGTGTGGGATTTGGTGGTCGCTGATCATACTGGTGTTTAATCAGCTTAATCAGTTGGTCCCACAGGTAAACAACTCTCCTGTTGCCATGGAAACTCATCATAACAAGTCTTAGAAGAGTCCAAAGTACAAGGAGAAAGTACTTGAGCAGCACAGCCTCTGAACCAGCGAGAAAAAATCTTGAAAATGAACCTGAGGGCGATCGTCTTGAAAGAAAGTCGATTGTATTTTAAAAATCTAGACAGTGTGGTTTATTGCAGCCAAAACTTTCCAGTGGAATTCTTTTTCTCTCTCTCTCTTCTACATTCTGGTAGTGAAATGCATTTTGGGAATACCGGTAATTACCACTTACTTATTTTCTCTGAATGGCTTTCAATGCTTATTAAAAAAATCACCACACCTGTGCTGTAGTAATTCTGAAAAGAGCTGAAGGTCAGCATGTGAATCTCACTTGAAGTGCTGCACAAAGTGTAAAGGTCATTAATAACCAATTTGGGAAGAGGACAAGGATGAGCGATCTGAAAATTCTCACATGACTTTGAACCTGATGATTCTTGGCAAGAGTGAGTGTTAGGTCTTGGGAAAAGAAACGATGCAGAATTATGGATTAATGTGGGTCAGTCATACCAGCGTCTGCAGATGCTGACATCATCTCTATTCATCAATCCTCAGGCATATTATGTACACATTTATTTCTCTGCACCTCTTTACTCTGTCTGTCTTTTTCTGTCTCCCCTTTATTAATCCTGTCAGTGGGTCTTTTACATAAACTTGCTTAGTTTCCTGAGCTCAGTAAATCCAGTGCAGGAATCCCTTCAGCTATATTTGCACTCAGCATTGCACTTTTCCCGAATCTTAAGAACTCCTGCCGACATTCATCCCTAGACAGAAGGCTCCACTTCACCACAAAGCAATCTCACAAATTTCCACAAAAAAAAAAAAAAAAAAAACAGACCTAGAAGGAGCGAGATGAAAACGAAACATACCAGCTTCTGTTGCAGCTGTGTACCTCACCACATACACTTTCAGTGCTGCAGAATTATTGTGGTCTGCTACCTTGTCTAATATTGGACAACTGTGTGATAAGTCAGATGAGTCATCTGCAGGATCCCTCGTGGTAAAAAATGCATAATTATTCATTTTCTGAATACATTGCTTCAGAGTCGGACTGTCTGCTCATACTTCATGTTTATCTTGCTGAGATTATTCCAGTCAGTATGGTGATGTTGCTCTGGGCTCAGATGGCTCTCAGACATGTTTAGTATAATAATAGCTGCCTCTGTAGACACACAAACACATACACACAACATTAGAGCTGTCTTGTGTGATTAAATTTGATACCATACCATATAAAACTTGAAAAAGACCCAAATTGTTTGTATCAGTTTTAATAATTGAAGCTCCTAAAAACTAGAAGGTATTGCAGTTGTACCATCAGACCTTATCTAACCATCAATAGTCTGTAAATTAATCGTATTTTGTAGGGATTGTAAGTGATTTCTAACCATTTCATGCTTATTAAGTGGGAACTGACTTGAGGTGGTGTTACTGTAGTCATTTCTAATCACTGATAACTGTAGAGCAGAGGATCATTGTTTATATTGTGAATAAATGGAGAGCAGGACCGCTGCTGTGGCCTCTACTTTAACCTACTGTCCCAAGTCCATATTCTGCATGCTATGCTAATTCCACTATATTGTTCTTTATCTCTCCTTCTTCTTCTTGTCCTCACCTCCTCCTCCTGTTGTAGAAAAAATTACCAAGAGTCTGGAATGAATAAAAGTATTAAAAAAGTTATTACAGGAGAAGTATTGAACACAGAATTACTTGCAAGTACTGAGAGTGGTCGTCTCGACTCGCGTGAAGTCGAGAGAGACTCTGGGGAGGCAAGAGGAAAAACAATAGTTATACATTTCTGTAGAAAGAATCCTTCGTCCTGAAGACTTTGGGTGGACACACAACTCTAAGAACTGGCGGCAAAACAACCTCACATAGTTGTGTCTCCACTAAAACCAGTCTGACTAAGGGTCTGAGGAAGGACCAGATAAAGGTCATCTTACCCTCGTAGTGTACCTTTAACAGAGCATGTATATGAAGAGAATAAACCTAAAGTGAATTAAAGCATGATGAGTAAAATGTACAGTGTTAAAAGTGTAAATGAATGTAGTAAAGGAAGTAATTATAGTTGTGATTATAATATTATGTATAGAGTATAGTAAGTAAAATTTCTTCCACATCCCACAGTGACGAGACAGACATGTTTGCATCAGCAGAGTCTCTGCTTTCATGGGACTCCTGGTTTGTGTGGTGTGCTTGAAGTGGAGAAATTAGCAGAAGCTCTAAAGTGGACAGTTCTGGTCTCATTGTTTTCTTACATTCCCATATAACTGCTTAGGGTTTGGACTGTGTTTAGTTCAGATGCTAATGCTTGGTAGAGTCTTTTAGCTGAGTTTCTCCTGTCATTTTGATATACATGTTAGGATTGGGGCTTCCCATCTCATGCTGTACAGGGGGCTCTCGTCAATGTTTAGATCCATATTCTAGTTCTGACAAACTTGTCTTCAGTCCTTCAGTACTGAGCATTTAATTCCCTCTTCTAGTTATAAACTAATGTTTTTATTGCCAGGATCATGACCACAAAGTTCTGTCATTTCTCCAGTCGTGGTCGGCGGCAGGAAGATCTGTGCTCCAGTGGAGTGACCATCCTGAGCCAGGACTTCACCTCTGCCCTGGAGAACCTGCAGGAAGCCCAGTCCAAAGCCATCGGAGCTCCGAAGGTGACACAAAACACAACATGATGAGCCTTGAACGATTTCAGATGCAATCGGTTTCATTTACAGTCTAATTGGAAAAGGTTTCAGGTAAACTAGTGCAGAAACAACTCAATAACACATTTTATTCCTCATAGAATATTTTCCTGAAATTTTAGCCAGTTTTCCTCAGATTGGCGAATCTGTCCATCTTTCCATCGGAGAGACTCTGCTTCTCTGAAATGCTCTTTTTATGCTTAGCCATGTTACTCACCTGTTGCCAATTAACCCAATTAGCTGTCAAATGCTCCCCCAGTTGTTTTAAATTTATACCAATTACTTTTCTAGCCTTTATGTTGCCCCTGTTCCAACTTTATTAAATTTTTTAATAAAGTCAGATTCAAAATGAGCCCATATTTTCCATTAAATGGAGAAATGTCCCAGTTTCAACATCTGATATGTTTTTTTATGTTCTGCTGGGAATAGAAAACATGGGTGGATGAGATTAACAGATCATAAGATATTAACTGTTTGATTTACATTTTATTTCAATTTACACAAATTTTTACGAGGTTTTTTATGTTTCTAATTTTTTGGGAATTGAAGTTGTATTTAAGATTCTTTACTCTCCACTTGTGCATCACTTTGCTTGAAAGCTGTAAAAAAAAAAAAGAAAGAAAACATGCACATCTCTGCAGCTCCACGTGCACAGTGATGATAAACAGCTCATTAGCCTCATAGCATAATTGTCCAAGTCATATTTTGGCTGATTTGTGGTTTCTGTCTCACTGTATTCTCCTAACGTTGCTGACTGATGTGCATAATTTCCTGTAAAATTTTAAAATATGACTTTGAGGCTAACGAGCTGACGCTGTCTGCAGCTGGAAACCCAGCCACTGGAAGAGCCGTGCCCAGTCAAAGCGAACTGAAACACCACTGATTTCCAGCAGGTGGACACTCATCGGTAAAAAAGTGGTCCAGCAGCTGTTTGTAGTGGTATCACAGTGTGGTGTAACCATTAAAAACCATCTCAGGAGGAAATGTTAACAGTCATGTAAAAAAGCACAAAGCAGGTTTTAATCTGAGCAGGTTGACTTTAAACACAGTGGGTTATTTTTTTTGTTGTTGCTTCTGTGTTTTATTTATTCGTTGTCACTTTGGCCTCCTGTGTTATGTAACTTTACTCCATCTCATGCTTCGTGTAAACAGATCCCCAACGTGCGCTGGGAGGATGTTGGAGGACTGCAGCATGTCAAGAAAGAGATCCTGGACACGGTTCAGCTTCCTCTGCAGCGTCCTGAGCTCCTGTCCCTGGGCCTGAACCGGACCGGAGTCCTGCTGTATGGACCGCCTGGGACAGGGAAGACTCTGTTAGCCAAAGCTGTGGCCACCGAGTGCTCCATGACCTTCCTCAGGTGGATGATGAGGAAATACAATCGCACCAAGCAGTTCTTTATTAAATCTCTTAAATAATGTTTTCAGTATTAATTGGTTACCTGTTACGGAGCTAACTGTCATTCATGATATATTTCAGTGTTTTCTTTCCTTTTGTGTATTTCGTTCAACATTTCTGATTCTGTGGTTTTCCAAAGTGCAAATGTTGTTGTTTCTTTTGGATTCAGTGTTAAAGGACCAGAGCTCATCAACATGTACGTGGGTCAGAGTGAAGAGAACATCCGAGAAGGTTTGTGTTTGTGATCCTTCTGCTTCACTTTCACTTCATTTCTGTGTGAGTAATGATGAATTTACTCGTCTTGTTTGGTCATTTAAGATAATTGTTGTAATTTATTTGGTAAACATTTGGTTAAATGTTTTGTTAAGTGGTTTCTTACCTTTTTCTTGACTCCTGCAAGTACACATGCACATAAATCAAAAGCATATTCTCCAAGCGTTATTGGTTTTGGAGATTTCCTTTCCAGAAATATTTTGTTTCGATAACCTCTATGGGGCATAAAAAGACGATCTAAACAGACTTTTGGTTTGTTTCTTTCCAGCCTGATTCCGCTTTGCACTGTCACATGTCCATAAAATTCTCCTCATTTTACATTTCTTCATGTATGTGCTGTTTCCAGTGTTCCACAGAGCGCGCTCGGCAGCTCCGTGCGTCGTCTTCTTTGACGAGCTGGACTCTTTGGCTCCCAGCAGGGGGCGCAGTGGAGACTCCGGAGGGGTAATGGACAGGTCAGTGTTTAATCCTCTGATTCCAGGTCGGTGGTCAGCGAGGGATCATCCAGAGCTTTAATTTGAATCTGTGTGTACTTAAAGGAACCTCAGCTCCCACACACCTCTTCTTACTGCTCATCATTACCTCTGCCTATAATACTGTGCATTATATCTTTATTTATTTATTTTTCTTTTTGGAGCAGCATCCATGAAGTTAAACTGAATCTCTCTGTGCAGAGTCGTGTCTCAGCTGCTGGCCGAACTTGACACGCTACACTCGTCTGCTGGGGTTTTTGTGATCGGAGCCACAAACCGTCCAGACCTGTTGGACCAATCACTGCTCAGACCCGGCAGGTATGGGGCCGACACACGATCAGAGCAACATTTGAATCACATCACTGCTGTTACTTGACCTGAATTTACATATCGGAGGTTAAACAAGAAAAAAAGGCAAACCTCATCACAGATACATGCAGGAGGAGGAGAAAAAAAACATTTTTCTTGTTTATGAAATGGTATTTTACTTAATGCAAACAAAAAAATTAAAAAATAAATTAAATTAAATTACGGGTAGCATTCAAAATAATAACTTCCTTTTGCTTTGCTTTTTGACCGCAGCCTATTTTTCTGAATCACTCTTTAAAAATATAGCAGACATGCTGGGTGGGCAACAAACCACGTTTCTGAACAGCTTGATATGAGAGCTGTACACTGGTTTGCTGAATGTACACTGGTTTGCTGAATGTACACTGGTTTGCTGAATGTGCACTGGTTTGCTGAATGTGCACTGGTTTGCTGAATGTGCACTGGTTTGCTGAATGTACACTGGTTTGCTGAATGTGCACTGGTTTGCTGAATGTGCACTGGTTTGCTGAATGTACACTGGTTTACTGAATGTACACTGGTTTGCTGAATTTGCACATGCCCAGTTAGGAATGATCTGACTCCAGTCCAGAGAGATGGGGCACAACAGAAAGACCTTCTTCCATCTTCTTTATTGGGTGAAAGGTAACATGTCTTTTATAGAGACTGTTGAGCTCTGATTGGTCCCGTCTTTTCCCTGTCATAAACACACATTACCTTCCTGTCCTCCGCCTGCTTCCTCTCAGGCTTCATTAACTTTTACATGGGACATACACACTCAGATTGATGTTCAGCACCAGCTTCTGCTCTATGGTTGGCCCCACCACAGCCAGCGTTCTGTGGGAGGGCAGAAAAAGTGCTAAAAAAACAGCTAAAAACAGTACTAACAAGTGCAGCATCTAGTCAAAAGACCTGGCGGCAGCTGTGTCTAGACGGGACCAACATACATCATAGTTGTCCTTAATGGACAACTACAAGCTGGCCAGCCTGACCTAAGTGAAACGGTAATATGAAGCAGATTCCTCATCATCTATTGTTTATTCTAAGCTTCCCATCAGTTGTCTAAAGTGACACCTTGTCTGACAACAGTCTGCTGAACTGCTGCATCATCCCAAACAAAGATATTTTATACAAAGTGGTGATTCTGACTCACAAGAAATCCCCAGACTGAGAGTAAAAAAGTCAAATAAAGGTGTTAAAGTTTGATCAGAGAGTGAAGGGTTGGATATGTCTGACTGTCTTCTGGCAGGTTTGATAAGCTGGTGTATGTTGGGATCAGCGAGGATCGAGTCGCACAGCTGCAGGTTCTTCAGGCCGTCCTCAGAAAGTAAGAACGACCTGCTCAATGTTACCGCTTTACTAGATAGAAAATGCTCATTTAAAAAGTACGAAAATATCATTCTGCTTCATTAAAATTTCTTTATGTGCTAAGTGCAAGAATGTTGTGTAGAAGGTACCATTTCTTATTTTAAAGTTAATTTGAGACATCGGGCTGTATGGTTAGCGTGTCGTTTAAATAATACTGAGAACAGAGACAGAGAACATGTTTAACCCTGTCTACAGGTTCCAGTTGGACCCTGCCGTAGACCTGCAGGAAGTGGTGGATCGATGCCCTGCTCGCATGACCGGCGCTGACTTGTACGCCCTCTGTTCCGACGCTATGACATCTGCCATCAAGAGAAAGATCGCTCTCATTGATGGTGGTAAGAGTACAGACACAACTTACTGAAACTTACTATAACTATATAACTTTGTAACTTATTATACTCATAACATCTTCTTCTTCTTCTTCTCCTCCGCTTCCTCTGCCTCCTCAGGTCTGGATTCAGAGGACTCCCCCGTCCTCCTCTCCGTCGACGATTTCTCTGCAGCTCTGGAGAACTTCACCCCGTCTGTTTCAGACCAGGAGCTGCTGCGATACCAGAACATTCAACAGAAACTGGCTGCAAACTAGAAGCAACAGCTCGCCAACAGCCAGCTGGATGTGTGAAGAAGACAAGGACTCCCATTAAAGTTTATTTACATCAAAGAATAAGAAAAAATTGTGCTAACGTGAGAAATTGTTGCTGTAAAATACTGTAAATCAAACACATGTAAATGATGTGAAAAGATAATTTATAAAATTGTACATATGATTAATAACAAGTTCAACAGATCAGTGAAGTCATATGGGTGATTTTTTATGGACTTTTAGTCTCAATCTTACCTAATTTGACATAATCACACATAAATTATCTTCAAAAGGTTCGCTCCACTGGTAAAATATAACTGTCTTAAGTTTCAGCATTTTTGCTACTTTATGCCCCCAAGATAACCGGTGTTTGCAACCCCCTGAAATTATTTTGGGGACCCCCAGCTTGAGAAAGGCTGCTTCAGAGGTTAATTTGATAGTTTTATATTATTATTAAATGACTTTTGTTAATAAAAAAAAATGTCAGCTGAGTCAGTAAGAAAAGATCAGAAATTACATTTACAAATTAAGACAAAGCAAAAACTAGCATGTTAGTTAGTGACTTTAGATTTCTTAACTAGGCTGAGTCCCCTATCAGAGCTGCAGCAAAGCAGCGTTGGAAAAGTCGAGGATGAAGAGGCTTATTTGGCTTTTTGGCTGCATGAGCCGAGGCAGCGAATGGCCACACTGAATGAACGAGACATGAATAAGATTATTTACTGTTTGTCAAGACTTATTTTAAATTTTAATTGAAAAAAACAACTAAATTGATCTCAACTTGGAATAACTAAAACCTCCTAGTTTTACAAGCCATATATAGAAATAATAGCAGTAAATGCCCCCATTTAGCAGACGTCATGTTTTAGTGAGCTACTTGCAAAGTAACATCAGTACTTAAATATATTGTATCAGTAATTATTCATAGTGGAGGACAGTGCTGCTGTTTATGTGGATCAGAAGTCAGTGAACCATCAAATGTCATTTTATTATTGTTTGTGCAGATTTGACTGTTTTTGTTATCCTTCATTACGGACCAGTGAATTCCTCTATTTCCTTCCCTTTATTACAAAGAAATTACCCTGTGTTCTTTATAACTTCTTAATTTTAAGCTAAGAGCCAGGATATGGTTTTAAAAATGATGAACAGATTTCAGATTTACAGGAAAACTGGTTGGAAATTAGCAACAAGGTGTTTATATGACTGTTTCAGTCATTGATGCTTTTTGTTTTTTCAAATGAGTTATTACTTAACAGCTAACATTAAACAAATGTGTTTTCAGAGATTACTCCAAGAACCAAAAATATGTCAAAACTACGCCCTTTCTAAGCGCTTTAAAACCAGCAGTAACACTTTGTTCGCGCCTGCAGACTCTTCTGTTTGACGCTTTCTTGGAGCTGCTGCAGTCATTCTGGGCCTGCTGTGTGTTTTCCTGCTGGCTGCCATCATCTTCCTTTTAATCCAGTGTAAATTATTTTTCATGTTCATCTGCTGCAAACTTTGATCATGATTACAGACTTCGTTCAAAGCTCTAAAAAAGGTGGACGTGGCTTACTGGAAGTTCCTTATAGATGCAAATGCTTCTTCACATAAAGAAGTTTTACTGTGTAAACATCGATAGGAATATAACCCTAGATTTTATTCATTCTTGTAATGACCTTATAGTCACTCAGTACCACACCAAGTTTAATTAAACACCTTTAATTAAGCATTAATGGTAATTTTATATATCAGGTTTCATATATAAAATATGCAATAAAGCTGAGTTTGCTTTTTGGTGGAGCTGCTTTGTGGAGATGTTAAGATCCTCCAGCAGCTCATAGGACATAAAACTTTTTCCCATAAACTAGTGGTTGCTGTTGCAGTATAACTACGTTAATCTCTGTTATTGTTGTATGGGACGGTTCTAATTTACATAAAGTTTGATCTTTCAGCAGGTCAGACATTTTGCTCTGACAGGATCAAAGCAACTGGAAGGTTGAGAGAGACGAAACGTGGAGGGACAACATCAACCTGAGCAGCACGAGAGGCGAACTCGTTGAGTTGAAAAGTCTGAATGTCTATCTGACCCAAAACAGGAGGAGAAATCCTTTCTGAAGCCCGTTAACATCATCGTCACCAAGGAGAGAGACGAATTACAAAAGCAAGTCACTGAGTGAGAAAAAAACTTTGTTGAACACTTTTATGTGATGTAGCCAAACTTCAGAAGCTGGTTTTTCTCTGCTCAAAGATAATAAGCAGCGCTTTTTTTAAAAATGATCTTTTAATTCACTTTTTCAACATTTCTTCAACATAGAACACAACAGAGGGAGGTCAACAGTAGAATAAAATAAAAATAAAAAATCAACTAAATTGACTCAAATTGTACAATTTTTTACTGGTAACAGACATCTCCACACTTCCGATAGCGAGGATCTGGAGAAGAGACTGCCCGGATATGGCCGAAAATTTTGATTGGAACAAAGTGTGGTCTAGCACTTATGAGG
>JBAFTC010000005.1:5117507-5129505 GCA_037177435.1 Melanotaenia nigrans
GCCAGCACATTTCTCTCTAGAATCCCTTGATAGTCTTGAGATTTCATTGTACCTGCACAGATTCAAGACACCCTGTGTCTGATGCAGCAAAGCAGCTCCAGAACATAACAGAGCTTCCTCCATGTTTCACAGTAGGGACGGTGTTGTTTTCTTCATATGCTTCATTTTTCCGTCTGTAAACATAGAGTTGATGTGCCTTGGCAAAGATTTCCATTTTTGTCTCATTTGCCCATAGGACATTCTCCCAGAAGCTTTGTGGCTTGTCAACATGTAGTTTGGCTTTTTTGTGATTTGTTTTCAACAATGGTGTCCTCCTTAGTTGTCTTCCATTAAATCCACTTTGGCTCAAACAACAACGGATGGTGTGATCTGACACTGATGTTCCTTAAGCTTGAAGTTCACCTTTAATCTCTTTAGAAGTTTTTCTGGGCTCTTTTGTTACCATCCGCATTATCCGTCTCTTTGATTTGTCATCAATTTTCCTCCTGCGGCCGCATCCAGGGAGGCTGGCTACAGTCCAATGGATCTTACATTTCTGAAAAATATGTGCAACTGTAGTTACAGGAACATCAAGCTGCTTGGAGATGGTCTTATATCCTTTACCTTTAACATGCTTGTCTATAATTTTCTTTCTAATCTCCTGAGACAACTCTTTCCTTTACTTCCTCTGGTCCATGTTGAGTGTGTTACACACCATGTCACCAAACAGCACAATGACTACCTGTAGCCCTACATGTAGGCCCACTGATTGATTACAGAATTTTACACACCTGTGATGCTAATTAGTGGACACACCTTGGATTAACATGTCCCTTTGGTCACATTATTTTCAGTCTTTCTAGCGGTACCATCATTTTTGTCCTGGCCTGTTTCATGAGTTTATTTTTTTAAATAATTCTGTTGAAACATGGTTGAAAAGCAATGTCTGACTTTCATTGGTTAAATTTCATAGAATTTTTATTTATTTATACTTTTGTCAGATTCAAGTTATTTCTGTGACCATTTTGAGTTTTTCTTTCATTAACTGAAGGGTACTAAAAAGCCATGGGCCCGCCTCTCCACCCTGTGCTGAAACCATGCTGGTTTTAGCCTAGGGCTGAACAGAATATAGACCTCCTGAAATTTTAGACCTAATAGTAGGAACCTTGTACCAAAACTGCTGGACTTTTATCACAAGCCCATAAAATATGGGTCAGACGGCCTTCTTCAAATTGAAACTTTAATTTATCTGTTAAACTGTTCGATGGTTTTTCTCTTGATATTGAAACACGGTTTTTAAAGTAATCCCACCAAAATTCTGAACAATATGTGCATTCAGGCTTGCATGTTTGGATTATTTACTTTGTAGTAAAAGTTAAGCTGTTGAAAATACTGACCCCCCATGCTTATTTGGGGGCAAAACATTTCTTTTCCTTCTTTCTTTAATAAAGCTACACACATGCCACCTAAAATTAAGGCTGATCTTACTTTCAGTGAGGCAAATCATACAAAGAAGTTTGATTGCCAACTTAATTTCCGGTTTTTGTTTATAAACTAGGGTTATTTCAGTTGGTCAGGTCCACGTTCAACAACCTTTTGTTGTTAAAAATGCATGTATTGAATCAACCCATTTCCACCCTAAACAGGTATTTTTCCTTTTCTCTCCTGATGGCATGAGCATATTCCAAATGTCAGGATTCATCCCGTTCTGAAATTATTCAGCAAACAGGGTATTGCAAAAGCTTGCCAAATAATGCCTCATCATATTTATTTATTGATTTATGTATTTGCTTGGTTGGTTATGCATGCATACAAAAGTGAATTTTAACATTAATATCAAGTTTCTCTGTTTTAAAACGAAGAGTGACCTGGTTGTTATTATTGTTATATGACTATTATAAAGTAACATTTCTTAAATAAATGCTATTTCTGCTTGTGCTTTTTGTCTCCTTTTTTTTAACGTTAGTTATGGTGGTGGGCCTCCTCGTTTTGGTGGTGGTGGAGGAGGAAACAGAGGTGGACCTCCTCCCGGAAAGTTTGGCAACCCTGGTGAGAGGCTGCGAAAGAAGCACTGGAACCTTGATGAACTTCCAAAGTTTCAGAAGAACTTCTACCAGGAGCACCCAGATGTCACACACAGACCAATTGTAAGACATGTTAGTAGATATGTCCCATCACAAAGTCTTGTACTGACATTCAAACATGATTCATGGAAATTTTTATCTTATTCCTGCCCAATTCCAGCAAGAAGTAGAACAGTACCGAAGAAGCAAAGAAGTTACAGTCAAAGGCAGAGATTGCCCAAAACCAATTGTAAAATTCCACGAAGCTGCATTTCCAAGTAAGGCAAAATTCCTTAATAGTTCAGGTTATTTTTGGGGGGAAACAAGACTCATTAATAAAACCTGAATGTCTTGTTCCTTTAGGCTATGTCATCGATGTGATTGTCAAACAGAACTGGACTGAACCAACTCCAATCCAGTCTCAGGGGTGGCCTGTTGCCCTGAGCGGGAAAGATATGGTTGGCATCGCTCAAACTGGATCTGGGAAAACTCTTGCAGTAAGTGCTGTTCAGCTGCTCCTTTTCTTCTCAAGGCTTTTAAAAAAACACAATGTGCCTCAGACCAGAAAGTAACTAGAATGCTCTAAAATGTGAAATGATCATTTTAAATATTATGCTGCATTCAGCTGAGGGTACACTACCAGTCAATGGTTTGGAGACACTTTCTCATAAATCCAACGAGTAAGTGTGTCCAAACTTTTGTTTGGTAGTGTAACTTTTAGAAGCACTGATGTACTGTTGGGTATTATAAGTTAAGTCACATCAAACTCACATGTTACTTTCTTTTCTTTTTTTTTTAGTACCTTCTGCCTGCAATTGTCCACATCCAGCATCAGCCATTCTTGGAGCATGGAGATGGACCCATTGTAAGTGGTACTGTGTATGTTGTTGTTGCAAAGGATGACTTAAAATGATAAGCAACAATTGAGGGAGGGAATTTTTCATTGGATAAAAAAGTTTTTACTTGAATTTTAAGTCTTTGTTTATATTATTTGTTCTTGAATAAAGTTATTGTGAAAGGAAGTGATGCACACATATTGGTTTATAAGATTAAAACAATTTTTGCTTTTCTTTTTTCCCGAAGTGCTTGGTGCTGGCACCAACCCGTGAGCTAGCTCAGCAGGTGCAACAGGTAGCCGCTGAATACGGCAGAGCCTCTCGCCTCAAAAGCACCTGCATCTATGGTGGTGCACCCAAAGGACCACAAATCAGAGACCTTGAGAGAGGTATGCTTGCTTTGCTACTCTCAGTATATACACCACTCACAAGGGAGTAAGTAAGGGATAACAACTTGCAGGAGGAATTTACAGAAAATGTAAAAAAAGTTGTTAATGCTACACTTACATTATGAATGTAAGACATTTAAATAGAATCATGTGATGATGATTTCTTCATCTCAGTCAATTTATTTAAACAAAAGCTAACAGTGGAAATAACGCAACATAAAAATGTTAATGTCTGAATAACTTGTCACGTGTTGGATGCTGTCTTGGTTTGACTGTCTAAATGTGAATATTATGAATAAGGGGACTTTTCAAATACAATATTTCATTAAACCAGCACATTAAGTGGTCGATTCATGGTTCAGACACTTAATACTTAAACAGTAAAAAGTTGAACCTGTGCATTCAAAAGTTTAGTGAAGGCCATTTTCACCTGTAAAGCTTATAGTTCATTTTAGGTTCATCAAAAAGCCAAATATCCCTAACTTTCTGTGTGTTTCAAACTTCTGTTTTATGATGAAGAGTTGATTGGTTTTTAAGTATACATTGGTATTTCTTGTTTCTGTTAAAGGTGTAGAGATCTGCATCGCTACTCCAGGTCGTCTCATCGATTTCCTGGAATGCGGTAAAACTAATTTGCGTCGTTGCACGTATCTGGTGCTGGATGAAGCTGACCGCATGCTGGACATGGGCTTCGAACCTCAGATTCGCAAGATAGTGGATCAAATTCGGGTAAGAAATTCTACTGGTTTATACTTGGCAGACAATTGACGTTATTTTTGTGGCAGTCTGGGATTAAATTATCAACACTATTGTCTTGTTTTGTTGACTGTTTTAACATAACTGTCACCTGGCAAAATACAGCTATCCACCAGAAGATGGGAGTTATTTCATAGCCTAACAAACTCATCACCCCAACCATTCATTCAGAATCTCATTTCTTTCACCAGCCAGACCGTCAGACCCTAATGTGGAGCGCCACCTGGCCCAAGGAAGTTCGTCAGCTGGCTGAGGACTTCCTCAAGGACTACGTCCAGATCAACATTGGAGCGCTGCAGCTCAGTGCCAACCATAACATCCTTCAGATAGTTGATGTTTGCAATGATATGGAAAAGGAGGACAAGTGAGTCATTGACCTCCACTTTTAATGAGTGCTTAGCCATAAATGTTGGCATAAAAATGCAAGTAGTGAACCTTTAAGGCCCATTTATGCTCGATGAAGAAGACTGATACACAGACAGACAGACTGGCAGTTTTGTCCGTTTCCTGCATTTGTTACTCGCGTAATTTGGTCCGGTTTCACAGAACGTAGCCATTCGTCCTTTGATGCAGAAGATGGAGCAAGGCGGCGAAAAAGAAAAACAAAGAAGGAAAGGGTCAGGATGGCAAAAAATGGCAGAATAAGAATGACGACAAGGACGACGAGTGTAGAAATTGTGTGAGCTTTTGAAGAAAGTGAGTGTTTAGGGCGTGTTGGGCGGTTGGAAAAAAACTTTATAACAATGCATTACCGCTGCGAAACGGCGTCTGAAACCGACGTTGGCTCACAGGAGTGAATTCTGAACTGCCCACTAGTGGAAGAACAACGTAATAGATGCATGGAAGTATGAGGATGTTGAAGTATGACAATGCTGGGGACAGACGTCCATATTTACGTATGCAAAGGAGCATAAATGGCCTTTACTTGGCCTTCATCAGCTTCTTTTAATGTTTAACATCAGCACCTACAACTAGATTTTTGCTGTACTTGTGTCCTGAAAGACTCAGTTATTTTCCATATTGACTAAATGCTGTAGTAGCCTTTTTTTTTTTTCTTTAACCTCAAGTTTGTTCTCTACTCAGACTGATTCGTTTACTGGAAGAGATCATGAGTGAAAAGGAGAACAAGACCATTATTTTTGTGGAGACCAAAAGACGTTGTGATGAGCTCACCAGGAGGATGAGGAGAGATGGGTAAGGATCTCTAATCCTTTATTTTATTAACATTTTTCACTTCTAAGGTTAAGCTAGGCCTCAGTGCTTTTATTTTGTTGACCATTACACACTGCCAGCCCAGCCTAAAAAAACTTTTCCATGTTTTTGTCCATCTGTCGTAGGTGGCCAGCAATGGGAATCCATGGAGACAAGAGCCAGCAGGAGAGGGACTGGGTCCTTAATGGTAAGACTAAATGTGATATTACATTACAAGTTATGGGTGTGGTTTAGGCTGATCTGCATGTCCGTTATAACTCTCCCTTTGTTTTCAGAGTTCAGATACGGCAAAGCTCCGATTCTCATTGCTACAGACGTGGCCTCCCGTGGATTAGGTCAGTATGACACTTGGCAGCACCAGTTTATTATCAGTGTTACACCTATTTTAAAGAAAGTGCTTTGCTTTCTTTAACTTTCTATGCATTTTCTGAGTTTTTCCTCACCTTAAGGTGGAGTCTTTGTGGCAGGCACTAGGCATGACAGTCCCAGGCCTCGAGAGGGAGAAGGATGACATATTGGAATTGCTCAACTGGCTTGCCACCCAGTGGGCCTAGAGAGGTGAAAGCTCTTGTGTGCCAGTGATCTTCAAAAGGCTGTGTGGCTAAGCCTTTGTCTTTGACATGTTGTTGAAATACACGCATCTGTTCTCTGTCCATGGATCTCATCTGAAAAATGCCATCCAGCTGTTTCCAACTCAAACATGTAAAAAAGTAAAAGATATGCTTGATGCTGTGACTTTGGCCTTGCATGCAGCTGTCTTAGAGAGCGCCAAATTGCAAGTCACTTGTTTGAGATTTGGAACAATTGTTATTATTCGGAGCTTGTTATTACGTAGCATGGGTGTCAGCTTCTCTAAGCTTGCAGTTGGTTCCTTTCTCGTCAAAGTGGAGCTGGATTTCTTTAAATGGAGAGAGCAGTTTGAAATATTTTCTCTGAAAATTGATGAGACCTGGCACATGTGTTTTTTAGGGGATAGTGGGAACATTTAAGTGAGAGAAGAAAGAATGAGACAGCTCAAACCAAAGTTCCTCCCTCGCCTGCGTTTTATAGTCATGTCAAGACCTGCCAACGAGAGACATTTTCTCAAGTGAACACTGGCTTCTTGGAAGATCTTGCCTTGATGAAACTGATGAAGGGGTGGGGTGGAGGGTGGCTTTGTTTTTATGCTCGCTTAGGGGTCCCACAGGGTTTAATGTTTGGGCCTTTTTTTTTTCCATGTTTTTTGAAGGGGTCCCAGTTCAAATTTGCACTTGGTCTATTTTGTCTTGGCAAGACTTGCAGTGCGGCCTTTAATACCAAGCTTCTTTTGAGACTGTACTGGGAAAAACCTGGACCTGCAAAAATGCACCACTCAGTGGTCCTATATTGGCACATGAGGAGGCCCCAGTGCATATCGTGGCCCGACTGCGTAGAAGCTCCTGGATGTCACTTGACAATTTGTGAGGGATTTCGCTGCATTGGGAAAGGACTAGTGAATGCATACTCCTTTATGGTAAGACTTGAATCCATCCTTTTCTCCCTTGGTAACAAAAGGGAGAATGATGTCTTTGGATCTTTTTGATTATGGTAAGCAACCGGAGTGTGCATCGTTTCTCTCTTCCCACAGTAGTATTCCCAGTGGAGTAGATGTGTATATACAATCATTTGCTGCTTTTGTTTTTTTTTTTTTTTTTTCCTCTAACATGTTTTTCTTCCACAGCCTAATGACCACTTTTCCTCCCCTAGCGCTCACAGTTGCTAACTTTTCCCTTTGATCTGGCTGTTGTGGTGTGCAAAATCCTGTGTGGCCTCCATGTATTGTTTTGCCACACTGCAACACTTTCACAGATGTGGAGGATGTGAAATTTGTCATCAATTATGACTACCCTAACTCCTCTGAGGATTATATCCACCGCATTGGACGCACAGCCCGAAGTCAAAAAACGGGCACGGCCTACACCTTCTTCACCCCCAACAACATGAAACAGGCCAGTGACCTGATCTCTGTGCTCCGCGAAGCTAACCAGGCCATTAACCCCAAGCTGATCCAGATGGCAGAGGACAGAGGGGGTAAGATGTCACACTATGTGGAAATAATTTGGTCTGACCATTTATACCAGGGTTGTCAAACTCATTTGAATTCAGGGGCCACATACTTGATGTAAAGTGGACCAGTAAAATAACAGCAATATAACATAAGTAACAAACAACCTTTTTTCAAAACAAATTATGAACCTGCATTTTATTGAGAAACATAAGCCCAGTTTCAACTTTTATTTTGTCTGTCATTTACACATGCACTTAAGCTAGATTTCTACTAGTGAGGTGTGCACGTAGTAAGGCCGGTGTAGCTGACGCTTTGGAAATGTGCTCTCGTACTCGAGCGTAGGGTTATGGCTTTGTTTCTCATCCAAGTGGCAGTAGGGCTTGAACAAGCTGGTAAACTCCACAGGGCGAAGTTATTTCAGTGGTTACTGCAGTTCCAACAGGTATTTCCTGTTTTAGAACAATGGCAGCCAACACGGGACAGTAAATTCACAAGCTCCTCGATCAGCCTCTCATCTGCTTTGTCTATTCTGTGTTGTCTTAAAAAATCAGTGAGAAGATCCGGAAGTCTGGAAACACGTAATCATAAACTGACCAATCACAGAGGTGTAATTCCGTGTAGCAGTAGTGTACGTCAGGTCTGGAAGAGGTGGGCGTCAACCCTCCGCAGAGCCTGCGGTGGTGATGCCGTAACCAACCTTAAACATCTGCTTAGTAATCCTGACCAACTGGAGTGACTCACCTTGTCTGTAAACTGTATAAAAAATGTATAACAAGTAGGGCTGGGTTTTAAAAAAAAAGTTGATTAAATCAAAATGAACTTTTATGTAATTAGTCCAATATCAATTCATATAAGTATAACATTTTTATTATTATTATTATTATTTAAAAAAAAAAAAAGAAACATTTCCTTTTCTGGTGACAAGTAACCCTACTTTCACGTGACTAACCAATGGTTGGCAAGAGCATATACACACACAACGGAAAGGTCACCTGTATCGCTTCTGTCTAAAATCGGCTTCTCTCGCCGGAATAATTCCAAGTTGAGATTTTTTTTCACTGTTGAATTACATTTACCTGTGAACTATTTAGCAGCTTATTACCTCTCATATTAGTAGCTAACGCTAAGACCATGGGCTCCACAATGTTCAACAAACACTGAATGATTTCAAAATAAAATCTGATATCAAAGGTCATTCTTTCCATCTTGAATATGTCATGAATTATGTCAATCCACTCCTCCACCATAGGTTTTTCTGGTTTTGACCACTTCCTTGTTATGGCTTCCCTACAAGTAGCACTTAATTGCCAATCAGGAATATTGATTTCAATATTTTACACACCTCCTGCCATAAAAGGGAACAAAATTAAACAAGATCAGAAGATGTTAAAATGATTTGCTTCAAGGGATCCACGCTGTCTTTTTAATGTTTAAACAAAAATATGCAACCTCATGTGGACAAATTAGGAATTACTGTAAACATTAATTCATACAATGCCTTTTGTAAATTCTACAATAAAATTCATAAAAGCAATAACAAATTCTAAAATGAACACAATTTCTTTTTAATTGTGTTTAAGCTGAGACTTAATGTCTTCTATGTCGTTTTACATTCATCAGATTCACTGGGGGCCAGATTGGACCCTCTGGGAGGCCCCAGGCCAAATGTTTGACACCCTTTAATTATAGTTGATAAAAGAAACAAATGAGCCAGCTTGACACCAGAACTGCTTTGCTTAATAAGGTGGATTTGTATCATAGCTTCAATGTCAAACCCCCTCCAACTCTGTTTTTTTTCTCTTTTTGTTGTTTTTGTCTTTTTGTCATGCAGGTCGTGGTAGGGGGGGAAGAGGTGGCTACAAGGATGACCGCCGGGATAGGTATTCTGGGGGTGGGAGGAGTAACTTTGGTGGTAGTGGCTACAGAGACAGGGACAGTGATAGAGGGTTTGGCGGTGGGCCAAAGACTGCGTTTGGTGGCAGCAAGGCTCAAAATGGCAGCAATTATGGAGGTAACAGTGGTAGCTCCAGTGGTAGCTATGGCAGCAACAATTACACCACCGCAAATGGACAGGGTAATTTTGGTGGTCCACCAAACCAGGGGGGCTTTGGTAACCAAAGCTTCCAAGGGCCCCCTCAGTTCGGTGGCATGCAGAGGCCTGCTCAGAATGGCATGAACCACCCACCGTTCCCATTCAACTCTCAGCCACCACCACCACAAAACCAACAGCCTCCACCACCACCGATGGTGCCCTACCCCATGCCACCACCGTTCCCACAGTAGATGTTCACATGCTATATGGAACCAACATTACTTCTGTTTAGTCCCAAAATCTTGCAGTATAATTATTATTATTATATTATTATTACTATTATCCTTTGTACAGTTAAACTTTTTGTTTTGCTTACAGCAGGGTTGGAATTATTACAAACATCCCGAGCATTAAACGGGGTCAGACATGTCTCCTATAGTGCAACTGAGATTGCTGCACTTTTCCTTAACTGTTTTTTGCTACATTCCTCAGTAATTTATTTTTACTAGGTAATTCAGTGTTTTCAGTTTGTGGTATGTTTTAAGTGATGTTATGAAGATCACATAAAAAGGGTGCCTGTGACCCTTTTAAAATAAAAACAAGAAAATGAGAGTCTAGTCTTGTCTCGTCTGTTCAGGAAGTTTGTGAAGCTGTCATTTTGATGCTACTGGTCATAAAATGTTAGGTGATTCATGTTTAAGCATATACACCACATGGAGATCGCAAGCAGTTCAGATTATTCTGGGATTATACGGGAAGAGGGGACCAAAGGGTTTGCACTCGATACAACCAACACTAAAGTCTTTCAGAGGACTTTTCATAAACTCTGAACAAAAGGTGCACAGTATAACTTCGGTTTCAACATTAATTCAGACTTTTTATAGCACTTTTAATACAAATCTAGTGTTTCATTAACTTGGTATAATGGAGGAAATAAAATAAGCATTAAAAATCCTTAGCTGTCTGATCCTCCAACAAGCATTAAAAAACCACATTTAGGTCTCATTTTAGATTCACTCCATGGAACCAGTGAGAAGAGTTGGAAGCACTGGAATAAACAAAAGATTTAAAGAATTTGTCAGGATGAAATTACAACGAAATGATTATGTAAATAAAAATATACTCATTTAACAAGAAGAAAACCAGCTTTAAAAAATGGTAAAAACACCAAAACGAGTTGTTTTTCTTTTATGTATTTTGATGTCATTTTAATTGCAAGCACAGAATGCATAAACACGGGTGGCTTTGTAAATATCAACATCCAACTCAACATAAAAACAAGACTGCATAGAAAAGAATCTGTCAGAAATAAGACGAAATACAATAAAACAATTCAAACAATATACCATAACTTAGATCTTTCCTATTGAGTTAAAATGCATCCCAAATATTGGGCACATTACCTTGTACATAGAATAAAGAAAAGCTCATTATCACATCAAGTTAAACTTTTTAAACTCTCTAAAATTTAGAAATTATTTTCTTTTGCTTTTGGTGGAATTGTAAAAGATAAATGCTGAATGATAAGTTTTGGGTTATAATCTTTGAAAAAGAGTTTTCTTTTAAATTGAGATAGAAAGTAATGTTTTAATGAGATTTGTTATTACATTTCTTGTCTTTAAATTGACATCCTTCAATTATTAATAAAGGTGTCCTGATTGTATAGAAAGAATAAGTTAAGACCTCTTCAGCCATCTGAATCATTACCAAAGGATTCAGTACTTTCTTGAATTTATTTTCAGTACATATCACTTCATATTTTCCAATAAACATGTATGATAACTGACTTCCATCAGTATTTAATAAGTGTAAAATGGTCCAAATTCCTTTATCCATCCAGTCTTTATACAAAATTGATTTTCTATTAATTAAAATGCATCAATTGTTCCAACTTGAAGTTGTTTGGGGGGAAAGTTGTGTATTTTTTCAGTACTGTTTGTGAACGTTTGATCATTTAATTGGTAATTTAGAGATTTCAAAATTACATTTTAGTAAGAATTCAATTCCTCACAACTTTTCTTTAAAATTACCTTAAGAGGAATCATTCAGTTTCATTATAAATAATTGCAGCCATTTTAATTTTATGGTACCATTCATCATATTTAAACTTTCCTCAAATGACTTAACTGTATCATTTTTCAGGATGTACTGATGTTTATTTTTCCAAATGTAATTAAAGTGATTTAGATTTTTTTTCATAGAGTTTTCAGATGCAAGCATTGTGTGGGATAAATTAATCGTGAAAGACCTTCTATTTTAGTCAGCAGAATCCATCCAAAAATGGATAGGTGTCTTTGGAGTCAACTTTTTAGAATCTTTTTGGATTTTTGTATATTATTTTCAAAGTTTTGAGTTTCTCTTTTATTAATGTCTTTAGTAATTGTGATTCTTAAATATTTAACTTTGTTTTTAACAGGAATATTTACAAAAGTTGGTGATCACGAATTATTCATAACTCACATTTTGTAATGTTCAAATTTAAGCCAGAAACTTTTGAGTACAATGAGATTTGAGAAAGTGCTATAGGAACTTGTAAAATGTTCCTCAAAAATAAAGTTGTATCAGCTGCTAATTGACTTATAATGACATCAGATTCCCATCAAATTCAAAGGTGCAATATTTTGATTGTGATTCATAAAAATTGCCAACAACTCAGTTACAAGAGGAGCAATGGGGATACTGGGCAACCTTGACGGATTCCTCTA